>JAQFYC010000044.1:0-102795 GCA_034694165.1 Tomocerus mixtus | reverse complement strand
GTTTGCCTCCTATTGTGCTTTGCCCCACATACGTGCTCTTACGTTGTTTGCCTCCTATTGTGCTTTGCCCCACATACGTACTCTTAGGTTGTTTGAATCCTATTGTGCGTTGCCCCACAACATTAGTACTATGAAATACATTTTGCTGCTTCTACCCAATGATGTGGTAAACATCCATCTTAGAGGGATCCTCTTACATTTGATGTTCAATATTTGTTCTAATAGGGTTCTTTTAATATGATATGATCAATTTGGAATCTAGAGTCATCCTCTTACATTTGATGCTAATATTGGTCCTCATGGGGTGGGTTCCTTTGATTGAAGAAAGCCAGTTCTCTTATATTTTAAAATGTGGTATTGAAATGCAAAACACTGCTTCCATGTTGTTTTCATTTTGATAGTCGACATAAAATCAACGGTTTTGTAAATATATCATACCGCTTCCATTTATACATAAATGAACTATGTATAATATGAAATACATTTTGCTGCATCTACCCAATGATATGGTCAATATCCATCCTGGGGTCATCCTCTCATCCTCTTACATTTGATGGTCAATATCTGTTCTAATGGGGTTCTTTTGATATAAGATAGTCCATAGCCAGCAAAAATTCTAATAAGGATTTTAAATGTTTCCACAAAAATTCTAATATCAAAATTATTTGTACGTTAACCCAGTGAACCCATCTTTATTTGTGTCCGTGGGGGGAACAAGGGCCTATATTATCGAGTTTATAAAAAAATGCCCTTGACAACAAAATATATCCCTTCCCTAATGAGATTTAAATTTGTTTATTTTAAATTTCAAATTTTTTAAGTTCGACATAGTCACTTGTTACTCCGACGGACACAATTATTATTAGGAAAAGTTTATAAGCACATGACAGTACATGCCATTTTGCAATCGTAACCCTTTTTTACCTCGCTATTTAAATTCATCCCAAGTTGTGCGTGTGAAAGTTAAAACAGCTCCCTATAACTATTATGCAAATATTCATAATTATAGTTGCCTTTTTATCTTTAAGCCTAGAAAATGGTCTCAACTTTGTCCAATATGCGTCAGCAGCAGAGGTAAAAGTTTGTTGTCACGTTTTAATGATTGAAAGATGCATTATAAAACTTCCAGTCAGTTAGTACAATTTTAAATGCATATTCAGGATGTGTATGATGGATGTGGAACGACTCGATTTTGCTTTGGACAACCCGAGGATGGATGCGTAAAAAAGAAATCTTGTAAAATCGTATCCTCATTTTTGCTGGACAAAAGTTCACATAAGCTAAATGTCAAAATCCAAGGAGAAATTCCAGAATCAAAAGGTTGGATAGGAATTGGCTTCTCATCAGATGATAAAATGGTAATTAATTTGCACCCAATTAATTTGCAAAAATGTGTACTATTTTCTAATAAAGTAATAGTAATTTTCAAACTTATTAGTTGTATTACAAATTATTTCTACGATAAAAAGAAGGAAATATTCGCATATTCTTCAAAATGTAATTACTCCTCATTGTAAATGTAAATCCTTAAACGATATTTTTGCAGGGGTCGGATTTATGCTTTATTTGTGTAAAAATAGATGACCAGGCTTACCATTTCCATAATTGGAATACAGATGGATATGACAGTAAATACCTGGTAAATCAAATACTATTGCTACTTAAATATTTTTAAGGTGAACGCATACATGCGAATGATCTCAATTGCATTTTGATGCCCTTTTAGGATCCGAAAGATATAAAAAGTGGGGCAGATCTTACCCTGAAAAAGTCTTCCCACACGGATAAACAATTTTCCTGTGAATTGGAAAGTAGCAGCATAATTGAGTATAAGGGGACTTATGATTTTTCAAAGACAAAATATCACATAATGATGGCATTGGGAAGTGGAGATGGAGTATCTGACCGTTAGTTGGGACAAAATAAAGGTACCAGATTTGAAGGCGAAAGGTTCGGTACACATTCCCGTAAAAACCGTTATCTCAGAACGGACATAAATTTCAAAAAACTCCCATTCCAGCGAATAATCCGGGATATTTTGGCAGAGTACCGAAATCGGAACTCACCTCCAAATCTGGTGGCATTATGAATTCCTGCAATATTAGCAATTGATTATAGAAAATGTAGACAACATATATAGGTAAATAAAATTCAAAATCTTTCAGGTAAAATCATCCAGCATAGTGCTCGTTTTGTCTCCGCAGAACCCCTATCACTGGTGGAAAGTAAAACAGTGGAAGTAAGTGTTCGCAATTTTCAATGTGCATTCTATTATATTTTGCAATTTTATTATTTTACAAACGTTCACTTAAACGCCCAAATGATTTGTAGACCAAGCAGATCAGCAAAAGTGAGGAAGCTTCTAAATTGCTGTATAAAGCTCATGGAATACTTATGGTCATCGGATTCATGTTTTTCTTGAGCCTTGGCGTTTTCGTAGCCCGTTTCTATAAACAGACTTTTATTGAAGTACAAGTCTGTGGCAGAAGATTTTGGTTTGTAGTACGTAAATACGAATATAAACGCAAAAATTCTTTGTTTATATGAATAGAAATCTGTGTTGCTCATTTAATAAAATATTTTGTTTCAAAAGGGGCACATGACATGCATGTATTGTGCTGTAACCTGTGTCTTCACAGCATTAATAATCATCTTAATTGCGAGATCGAAAAATGGGGCTCCTCTGATTCCAACCGCAACCGAAAAATCTTTAATGAATCACGCTTACGTTGGGTTTACAGCTTGTGTTCTGATGCTTTCTCAATCGACATTTATTTGGTGGTCCCCATCATTTAGGAAAACAATAACTCTTATTCACAGTTTGCTTGGTTTCTTCACTTTTTATTTTGGGTGTAAGAAAAGACTTCCTAATTATTTTGTTTTTCCTTGTATTATCATTTAAGATTTGCAGGCATTTTGCCATTTGGGGCATAATGTTGTTCACGACAAAGAAAATGATTTGCCATTAAAATTAATATACAATGCTCTATTTTTGTTTCAGGGTATTGCATAACCTTTTCCCGTAAGGACACACACCGCGGACCAGAAAACATTTTCAAAATTGGCATTGCATGGATTTGTTTCTATCTTTTATCTGTCATTGGGATGAGCTCACTTCTACTTTGGGACGATAGGAAGGAAGACCCGGAAGCTTATTCTTACGATGCTTATAGAGCATTTAAAGTGCCAATGAAAATCACTTCGTCTGGAGAAGATCCGGTGAGCGATTTACATTATATTTATTCCGTCACTTCGAATTTCGAAATGGAACATTTTCTTGCATTTTGAAAATATTTGTAATGGATGAAACAATTTTTTATATTTCCTACTGCTATTTTTATTTTATTTATTTCTAGAGCAAAACGGCGAGAATAGTTGCTTTGGGGTTCTTGGTATGCGTTTTCTTGATACTCATGGCTTATGCTATTGCTGAAATATTCAACTCTACATTTGACAAGCAATTGTAATGTGAATAAAAGTAAATTAAGTATCCGGAGGACTATAAAACATAAAATCAAAAATTTAAGCGTATAAAATTGTGCAACAGGAATTCAAATATTTATAAAAGATCTACCTATTTTCATTTAGCAGAAATAATAAAATTCTCATTCTAACGTAATCTTACATTGACCAAGATTTAAAATACTTATGTGTGACTTATGCAGATAAAATGATGATATAAATATTGAAGAGTAAATAAAGCCATTATGCTATGTAATGTATCAACTACCTAATTTATAATGTAATTACATTGTTAACCCTGTTAATGCCAATACGTGCTCATGAATAAATATTGAGTTGCTACAAATGATTAGTACATAGTTTTTGCCTTTATTAAATAGTAAAAGGCAAATTATTATATATTCAGGTAAATTCAGTTCTGTCATATAAATCAAAACAATGTTCTCTTTCAAATACATAAACATAGACAACAATATACCATCCCAGGTTGCAAGTAACATTATTTTTATCCTGGTTTTGGTACGAATTACATAATTAGCTATATTAAATATTATATAATAATATAATATTGTATAATAATGGTTAATTAGTCATTTTATTTTACATACTCTATAGAATATTATAGACTATAGGCCTCTTTGTTACTTACTCCCCCTTGAACAATATAGCAATACAATAATAGATATTATAAGTTATTAGATTCTTGAATAGTACAATACAGTAACAGTATACAGCAAAGTACGGCTATTATATGAATAGTCTCTACAGTCGTCGACGTGATGGCATTCTAAATAAATGCAAATGCCCTTGTACATGAGGTGGTTTAGCTAATCTTAAATATTATAATCATACATAATCCATAATCGTCATCCCTACAATAGTCTACTACAGTTACAGTACACTATTTATTTTTTATAAGTAATGTAATATGTACGTTGCTTCCATCTTCGTTTTCATCGCTATAATTTTGTAAATTGTATTTTTGTATATATATAGTAATAGCAATAGTAGTTGTTTTTGTTTTTGTATTATTAATTTCTACTTGAATTGAGACAACAAAAGATAAACAGTAGCTTATTATGCTTTAAGAATCATTCAGTTTCCTTTTAGCACACGGAATAAGAATTAATACGTCGATTTCGATCCGCACATTATCAGAATCGGAACCAGCATCAGTTCCTGTTTCATTTGCTTCTTTGCTTAAATTACAATTTAAATACAGTACACGGAGATAGGACACAATTTTTGTATCATTGCAGATAGTAGATTGTAGACCAATATAGATTTAAATTTTAAACTCTACAATTGATTACGACACGATGTATCAGAACGTGCGCTACGATTACAAATACAATTATTACATTACTAATTGTTTGTTTGTCCATCTTACAATATCTATTTATTAGTGTATTTGTAGTTGTATGTAGTTACTCCTTCTGATTTTCAATTTCAATTCAAAGTAGTTGCAAAACAAAAGCCATGGATAGGAAAAGCGCGTCAGGTTTTCTCGTCCTCTTCTTCGATAATAGTTGGATTCTCTCGCTCTGTCTGTTCGATTTCAGAGTTGACGTTCATGTTACAGGATTCTTCAGTTTCGGTGAATTGGTCCGCGTCTGGATCAGAAGCAGCTGCTGCTCTCTCGGCGGCAGCCTCCTTTTCTTCCTGCTCTTTCCGTATGACTTCTTTTATATCATCCACACTCACTTCCTTCAGCTCTGGTCTCATTACCAAGTACTGTGGGTGAAAAACAATGAGAGAAACGTTACAAATACCAAATGGAATCATTTATCATTTGCAGCATAAAAAATAACTGTGCTATGCATACAACATAGTTTATTTATGTTGCGTAGAAAAAGGTTCTCCTTTTAGTCTTAATTGCTTTTACCATTTACAATTCGCTTCGACTTGCAAAATTGCAAATGCTAATGCTAGCGCTGACTTCACAAATTTGGCAAGCTATACTTTATTTGCAGTTTGCACTGTCATGTATGTGCCAAAATCATGCCACGGAGCATAACATTGTTCCAAATAACCTACCGTGAAATACAACTGGCTAAAATAAACCGAAATAATTACCTGTAAAATGTCTGAAAGACTTATAACGCCAACCACCCTTTCTCCTTCATCAACAACGACCAACCGGTGCACTTCAGCTTTAACTATCTTCTCCATGATAACAAATAAAGTTTCGTCTAATGTGCACTTGTGAACTCCTTCGAACCATTCGTTCCGATGCTCGTTTGCCTATTGAAAAAAGAAAATGAAAAAGTATGTTAGTACATTACTGACATGGCAGGACAGACAGATTGACGAATGTAGGTATTTATAGTTTTTAAATGATCAAACTATTACTAACCTGCTTGAGCGTAATGTCTAGATTATTATAAGTCTTCTCAGCAGCCAGATTTATTACATCAAATCTAGCATAAATGTCCAACAGTCTATTTTCAGCATCCACTATGGGCAAAGCGGAAACTCTTCTATCGAGAAATTTTTGGAGTGCTTGAATGATTGGCGTCTCTTCTCGAGCTGTTTCCACATTATCAAATGTCCCTATGCGAACCTCTCGGAGTCGAGTGTTTAAGAAAGACGGTCTAGGAATCTCATGAATCTAAAGAGAAAACATAATACGTAATAATCTTCTCAAAATAAGCTTTTAGAATGTTATGAACCAATGAACAGTAAATATTAAGCTAGGAGGAACAACTTACATAAAGGAAGAGGAATTTAAGTATCCTCTTATGAGTAAGGATGTGAAGAACATTTCCCGTATGCTTATCAATCACCGGCAGTCGATGTATTCTGTTGTTAACCAATGAGCAAATTGCATCGTAGAGTGAGGCATCAGGATCAATAAATATTAAAGGCTGCTTATCTTGCAAAAATCTTCTTCGCCATGTTTCCACGCGATGCTCTTCTAGCTCGGACATTCGTCCTGAAAAAATTTGAACGAATTCCACGATTAAATGTCAGATTTTTCATTTTTTCTGTAGAATAGAAATTAAAAGTACTATGCTCATTAAAAATGGGTTCTTACCGGCAGAATCATGATACATTGCATGTAGTACCCGTATAAAATCTGTGATTGTGAGCATTCCCACAAATTGCTCTTCGGAACTATCCCAAAGTGGAGCTGCACGAACGCCTGTAGAAAAACCCAAAAATATTAAAAATCAAGACGTAATTTTAACTTATAATTCTATATAAAACTGCCCCATCATGTTCAAACCTACGTTACCATGTAGGAATTATTTATTATATGGCAATTGCATTTCTTTCATGGAACATTAGTAATACTATTACAATACAAAAAAATCCATTTGAACATTTCCAAGAAAAAAGACTCCGAAGATAAAAATAATCTTGCCCGATGGGATTTCAAGCGAAAAATTCTGGCCATTTCGTTAATATTTGAAATAGAAAATGTAATTGAAGAATATAAATAAAAGAATTTGGTACTTACCATTATAGACGAGTGCAAAAAACGCTTTCTTAACCAAAAGCTGCGTGTCAAAGACGACCAACTTGGCCGAGGTGGGTATGAGGTCGTAGCACTTATGGAACTTGAAGAACTTGACTAAAATCTCATTCTCCTCCTCCTCTGAAAATTCCACAAGAAAAGAATTCCATTCCCAATTACGAAATTGTTTTCTCCATTCGCTTTGAGTCAAAATAGTTCGACTCACTCTAAATACTCTTCTGGAACTCTGATAAGAATGCATCTACTTATTTGACTTTTCCTAATCACACTTGTCCCTCCGACCTCCGACCTTATAACAAATAGTTAAGGCCCCTCCACTTATGTATATTCTATCAGATACCTAATTTTCTTTATATTAGCAAGCATATGAAGTGAAAGCACTATTTGACTATGTACACTCCATCCAGAAGATTGCACAACACATTAATTCAAGAGAGGAAGAACTTTGCACTTAAGATTCCTAGCTTAAACTGTTTCAGTTTTTAGTGGCTAACTTTCCACACTGAATTGGAGCGTGATGAATTCAAAGAGAAACTCTAAAGTACATAACTTAAGTAAACACAGATCAGTTAGCTAACGAGGACAGACGAGACGTGGAAGTCTAATGTAGTGCTTATGAATAGCATATTAATATGTATGTTTACAATTTATAAATTCCTTCTCTAAAGCAGCCAAGTGTATACCTATATGTAACTTTATTTACTTAAGTTTGAGCCTAACATAAACCTAACCAACATTACTTAAGACTTTAATATATTACGATACACTATCATATCGATCTGTCAAGTCAGTATATTAGTACATACACCAACTGATATGTTATATAACCATATCTGTCGGAAATGTAAATAAATTTTAAAAAGTCACATATTTTCATAAAAACAATACTTAGAAGTCAATTTATTAACAAATAAAGTCTATGCATGTAGTAGTGGGTACTTATACACTTTACCACTATATGTCTTGACTATATTTACATGCTAAACAACTTATGTGGATTTTATCAATTTTATAAAATGTACAGACAGTGGTATTTGGTATACTTAACACAATGTTGCAATTACGTCAGCTTTCAGTTTTCTTCCTAAAACGAATAGCACTTTCTCTTTCTGTATAATATCGCCTAGTGTAGATTTTTTTGTTTAAGAAGTACCTAATTGTATTTATGAATAAATTCCGTTATCAATTCGATTGTGATTACTACTAAGAATTTAGTGATCTACCACAAGTAATACGACTGCAATGCCTCATCACAAAAATTCTATATTTTTAGTAAATGCATTTTAAAAACTTGTAGATAATAATCTAACTAACATGATGGATACATTTCTTCTAATTTTTAGTCCTATTTATGCATAGTATGTACTTACATACTGTAATTTTGTCTAACTATTTATTGTAATCCCTATATTCTCTAAAATTGTATGTCTATCTGTAGTATGGCCACTCAGCTACTTAAAATTAATAACACAATTTGGATTTATGGAGGAAGAGTATGCAAAAAGTTTCTATATTGTTTGGTTTGCCCTTGTGGCGACTCTTCCAGCTGCCTTTGACGAGTGACACTGTACTGGACAGAATGTCTTTCTTCTCTTTATTGTATGTAATGTACATGTTAAATATAGTAGCTCCTATCACTAAAATAATGAATACAAAGCCTATTCTTTTGTATCATGTCTATAATTTAGCAAGGAAAGAATCTACATTGTCTACTTTTAGTGCTACAAGGCGAATACACTTGTAGCACATGTAGTATAATGTATACTTAGATTCTTAACTTACCTATTACAGATATAACTTACAATATTGAACTACATGCATGTCCATACATATATTTAGGTAATATAGCAATGTTCAATGTTTAAGTTCGCAAAACGTATGTAGATAGTAGTCAGTAGTAGCAAATACCTCAAACAATGTCTAGTCATAGTCTGTGCTCGTTATGCTAGGTATTTAGGTATATTCTCAAAAGAATATAGTTGAACAGACTGCATAGTATTCTCTGTTCTGGGTCTGTGGAACACGTCTGTAGACACAGGCTTAGACCATTTGTGCCCTAACCTAAGCAGAAAGAAAATATCGGGCAAGGTGATGTAGAAAATAGTCGGGAAAGTGAAAACAGGCATCCTTGTACCAATCGATAATCCTTCTTTCCAAGAATGCCAGTTAACGCTTGAATTTCATTACAAATAGAGAAACTAGCTGGACTAATGTTAAAGATAGAGGAAACTCAAACGAAATATGTAGGTAAGTAGTTAAGTAGTGCAGGGAAGACAGGGACAGCACCATTATACACTAAGGCCGGTACGCCCAAAATATATGAAATATTAGTACTTTCCCCATTTCTTTTTATTTCCCCTTTTGCATAGTACAGTACACAAAATCCTTGAAAAACTGAACTTTTCTAATTGAAAAACCAGTTAACGCAACTAAAGAGATTCGTTTTATTATAGTGAAACTATTTAATCCAGATTTATTTACTGTTATTGTTTCAGGAGTTATTATGCGCCAAAATGTGTTAAGAAAATAATGTAAATGTGAGCATGCCTAAAAGAAGTCGATTAGTCTCATGTATGGACTCCGAGTCATCAAAATCGTGAATCTCATCTTCTTGGTAAACTCCAGAATCTTCTATAGCTACATTGTACAGAGTGTCGTAAAAAGACAAGTACAACATATCATACTATCTCTCCACAATAAATAAACAAACCAGATCACACAAAGACAACCACAAGAACAAGAACGGCCCTCCTCATTATTCAAAACAGAGATCCAATCCACATCCAGGCACAATCTTGAGTCAAAGTCTCAAAGTGACGTGACGACTCCTCTCGAGGGAGTTCCCCTAATAATTATTATTGTCACACCGTCACAACCTGTCTACTGTCTTGTCTATATGATAAATTTTGAACTGTACAGTAATATGTATACAGATCAGTATCAGTCACTTTGTAAGTAATTTCAAACTGTATAACAGTGCCATAGCCATAACTTCATCATCTTTGTTTGTTTAACCATTAAACACAGATTTCCAGACACAAACGTAGAGCTCCACTTGCTATACATATATAAAAACGATATTCTTCTACTTATATGTGCTATACATACACACTTAAAATATTAACTTGGACTTTTTGTTTATTTCCCTTCAGTTAAGTCAATTCAGTTGAAATCTGTGTAAAGTACTTGACACTCAGGTTACTCGTGTACAAAAGCTGACTTGAAATAGTAATGTGATGTAAATGCAAAGTAAACTGAGTGAGATGACGAATAGTTAGTAGAATTTGTAAATATAATAACACATTTCCATCAGATCATAATTATTTACAAGGAACTACTTAGCTTAGACATTAGAGTAAGCACATCACAATCACGATAACACCAACACCACTAACAGTCTTATAAATTAAGCCCGATAATACATTAAGAGATGAGGATAAGGATTCCCAGTATTAATATTAATATTATATTAGGTTATGTAATACTGTTAAGTGAGTAGTTAACTATTTAGCTTCATATAGAGATATGCTTCACGTTGTAAGATTTCTCAACTCAGAGATATCAGTATGCGCTTTGGGTTTGCTTCAGAAGTCTAATGTATTTACTGAAGGTCAGACAGGATCCAAGAACCAAGAAATCAGCAGCACATTACGTTTCTGTGATTTCAGCCTTTACTGGCCGGTTTTATAATTCTATTTCATGTAGTTCCACTATATGGAACTCAATGTACAAGTCTTACTTAGCTATTCAACTCAACTCAAAGTCCACCACATCACATACACAACAGAATTTAGTTAAGTTCTTTTCAAGCCCTCTTTTGAAGTTAGCATTTGAAAATGCAGCAAAAAACATTGGCAAATTGCTTTTAAATCCCTTGAGAATATTCTTATGTACTTTGGTGAATCTGTTTACGGTTTGTGTTTACATGTGTTCACTAACTAAATAAGTAGGTATAGATACCTAGTGCTCCGGAAACACAAGGTATTGTACAATATATGTTATATCACTTCAGAATACATTCACGCAAGTCAAGAAGATATTTCAAGGAAAGTCACATCACAACACAAGAATTCTGAGCCAGCATGCAGTACATAGATTACAAGGAAGGAACTTGTCAATCAGTCGATCAATTTCCAAACTAAATTGTTTGTACTGTACAGCACAAGTTATTGAATACTGAAGTAAATATGTGTGTGTAAGTGTATTGTGTAAGAACTAACGTAAGTAACATAATAAGGGAAGGATGTAAACTAATAATGTACTATAATATCTTAAGTTAAGTAAGATAAGTCTTATCTGTTCTGTTCTCTGGGACTCCCTATTGCCTATTACTATTAGTATTTACCAATACATGTACTAATGTTCAGTTAACAAGATTGAATTTACTTTCGCCATTGCATTGGCTCCGGCTTTAGACTAGAATCTGACTAACATAAGAATTTAGAGCTTAGCTTTAGCTTCTAGCTCCAGAGTCCTGTCCTGCTTATAATACACTAAAAACAGAACTCGTTCCGAATGGGAATGAGAAGGAGAAGGAAGGGCAAGCCTTGCCGGAGAGACTTCCAATATTATTTCTCGAAACGTTACCGCTACGTGTGCTAGAACTAGTACTAGTACTAGTAGTTGCAGAAAAAGTTTCCCTTCCTTTTCGCATTGCTTTGCTATTTACTTTCAATACTTCTTTGCACTATATCTCTACTTTCCTGCTTAATAAATATATCATAGTATATTTATACTTTCACTGTAACTGTGTAAAGACTCTAGAGGATAGTCACAAATGTAAGTATGTGTATTTGCATGTGTGGTTCTAACTAAAACTAAAATCAACTGAACTGTCTAACAATCTACATTAACTTTGTCGATCTATATACTTACATAAATATTAACAGAATATATAACACACGGCCCTCATGAACAGAACAGAACTACTAATGTGTTTTGTATATAAAGAGTCAGCTGTAGAATTTTCAAGCCAACATAACACCATACCAGTAGTAGTTGTAATATATAAAGTTAAGGATTCCAGTGCTATACTTACTGTACTGCATTAACTTTGGCTTCTCCTCAGCTTTTCAGTGCGCAACCTATTTTAGCTCTCATATTTGTTCTTTCTTGTGCACCGACACGACAAATCCTTTGCTTCAAATTCATATACAGCTAACTTATATAAATACGTAGTAATATCTATTACGTAGTCCCACTGAGGTTATCTACTAGTTTTGCACTTTAACCAAAAACATACCTATCTGTATTAGGACTTTCTATATGTATATCTAATCTTAATCTTTACATGTGCTTCCTATTCCTAAATACTTTACTTCTTACTTGCCCACACATGTCTGTAAGTTCTGTAAGTAAGTAGTATGCATATTTGTATTGGTAATATCTGTGCATAAGCAGTTGCGTGTTTTCTATCTTCATCTTCTGTGCAACTTATGTATTACTACGTATTTACTTATGAATAGATGGAGATAGGACGAGTATTTGCATATCATTAGGCAGACCAGGCCAGCTTTACTATTAATATATCTGTATATAGCAACTAGCCTACCTTCATGCATAATAAATTACTTTAGCATTAGGTAGACGAAAAGTATCTTAAGATACAGACACGCTGGTATGTTGTAAAAATCATAGCGTAAACAAAACAAAATTCTAAGCAGTTGTCCTTAGTCTTTCTAATTCTTATTTCGCATGAATTGAAATCTTAGAGATGAAGTATATAAATATCTATAACATTGTGTATATAGTAAAACACCTATCCATTGCATACCTACATCAGCATCAGTTCAGAATTTTTATAAAGAACATCTTGATGTAACTCAAGTACTTGATCAAGGAGAAGTCTTTTTGCACACTTATTATACATAATATAGGTACAACAAACAAAGATACAAAGAAACAGTGTATGTAAGTAGGTGCATTTTTTTCCTTTAGGAACCCTGAAAATGTACTATAAGATAACTAGGTAATTAACACAATAGACTAAGATGTATAACATACAGTATTAATAGGTAGGTAAGTGTGCATACATAGTAAACATTTTCATTGTACATAAACATCAGACAATATATTTGTGGCTACACTCTACAGTCCAAATACCTTGCTAAAAAATCATTAGGTATGGTTAATAAACTGTTTCTACATGTATGATAATTATAATAATTCTGTTCTGTTGATTATGTAGTACATATAATGTAGATCTCAAAATATATTTAGCACTTTTGCAATTAGTATGCAATTGGAGCACTTACCAATAAGTAAAAATTCTGCTAGTATGCTACAATATCTGGATTATTACAAAGGCTTTGCAATCACAGAATATATTTTTTATATCTACTACATACAGTTCAGCGAAATAATTGCGAATTTATTTTATTGAATATAAAAACGCATAGCAGTTTCGCTTATTAGTAGTTTATAATTTTCAAAGCAACATGTAAATGATAGTCCTTGATAAATTAATTAGGTACATACGTCTGAACCAATATTAATTATGCTATTAATTAGCTAAGCCCGTATTCTGCTCGTGTGATATTCTAATTTTATACATAGTAAATTAATATGATATGCTTTGTGATGTTGAGTTTGAGTCCATACATGCTCTGTCCCTGCCGTTGTCGTGATTTGGATTTGACTTTCCTTATTTTGTTCCCTTTTGCATATGCATATTGCAAATAGAGCATTAAAACTATTCAGAGTATAGCTATGTGTGTCTTGTCTTGTGTGCTCTGGAAATTCTTGTTCAACCTTTCATCCCCGAATATTTTTTACTTATGCAATGCTGAAAATAAATGGCTTCTGCGATGGAAATAAGATATGACAGGAATTTGCAGAACAAAAACAGCCTTCTGGCAAACGGGAGCAGTAATTGTGAATTGTAAAGTAAATCTTTGTAGGACTATTCTAGGTAATCTAATGATATTATTACTTATGTCTAGTGCAGATTTGCAGATATTCATAGATGTAGGTAGCAATTTACATTTGTTAGTGGGTTAGTTTGCTTTGTATATAATATGAATTGAAAACAGGCAGGGAGGGCCACACAAAGTTTACATTACATAGATTACATACTGCCTTGAGATTCAGAAGATATAATATCTAGCAATTTAGTTTAGCAGACATATATACATAATCTCGAAACATGACTTTTAACCTATCTTTAATCATTCGGTTATTTAATGCGACTTCCAGCCCCCGAGAATTCTAATCTGGTCGTATTCTGGTGTGGAGTGAAACCTAATGGGAAAATCCTACTTCGGTTTGATGTGCCAAAACAGATTACTAATATCACGAATAGCCTTCCATTCCACTTACGTTAGATTCAGACTGAGTTTAGCACGGTTCAATGCATTATATGGATTACGGATGCTATAACTCGTGCCTACCAACTACCTTTCCTGGCATAACATAGCACTTAAACGAGGCTGGTAATTTTTTTGCAAAAAACTACACTTCAATTTTTTATTATAAACTATTATAGGCATCATCATCGTAATTTTACGCTAAACATAAAAATGGACCTTACCTACTAATTAGAACAATTTGGACCAGCCTTTCAGCCTATGTACTTTAAATAAGTGATATCCTTCCTATGTCTAATATTGTACAATATAATTTGGTATAATCCCAAACTATTTCAGTAGGTTAAGTCTTGGTATTTCAAAACTGTCTAAATATGAAATGTGGAATATTCCAAAACTATATCTCAATATCAAATGTGACTATTCGTGGGAATATCCTTTCATTTTCGACACTTTTGGATTACACCATGACCATATATATTTTACATTCAGACAGGTTTAGAATAGTAAGTAATATGAACATTAATTAAAGTTGTATTAGGGACGATTTGACGATTATGTAGATTAGATGGTATTTCATGTAACATTAATGTTTTACTACTTTCCCATAATTATTTATGTAGCACATATAAATCTATTTTGCTAATTTTTCTTAGAACTAGAGAATTACTATTTTTGAGTCAAATTCAGGAGCAATATAACCAGCCTACAAAGAGCATAATATAATATATGAATTGAATGCACCTACATATTACGTACTTAATAAAAAATATTTCATTGCAAAGTTCGAATTTTATTTGACTTCTAAATATCTCGTTCTCGTTATAAATTGGATAAAATAATTGACTGCATTCGCATTCTTTCAGATTTCCAGAAAAGCAGTTTAAATTACTCTTGGGATTGTAAGAGTATAAATATGTTAAGCTTCACTTACCAGACAAATTTAGGATGCGTTCCAAAAATGGGTCCGCTACTGGAAGCTGTAATTCACAAAAATAATTTACGCTATAGTAGAGTAAAGTAAGGGCCAAGAGTGCATTATATAATTATATTTAATTAATCCAAGATGCCTAAGGTATATCTACTATCTACAATGAGCATTACATCTACGAATACTGAATGCGTACATAAGTACTATAGTAGTCACATAATATTATGACAAATTGGTAATTTTGAATAAGTACGTATTTTAAATTTTTTAATCCAAAAGTGCGCAGACTGAATATTTACAACAGCAAAATTAATATAAGACATTTTCATTGCTACAAAAATTAAAAGGAGCAAGTTATAATAGGTTAGGGTTAGGGTTATGACGGTTATGTAAAGGACTAAAAGATTGTTTAGCTCAGCAATCGATTAGCCCAAAATACAAATTCCCAACAGTACAAGTACATTCTTCTGATTCTTCTATTTGCATCTCATTATGTAAATATTTTTAAGATACTGCATAGAGTTCTTACAATACTTGTGGTTTCAAACAAAAAAAACTAAAACTATACAAGTTAAGTTGAATTTTCCTAGCAGAACTTCTACGCTTTATTTGTAAAGGCATCTGGATTGTTTCATGCTATGGTAAACAGTAGGATACGTATTCATGCATATATATTGCAAATAAATTTACCCCACGAGAATCTCTGAAGAGGATTGCTGCATGCGCGGGATCAAGTGATACATCGGACGGTCTGTGAGAATGAAGAGAAGAACGCCTGGCTCCTGCAAAAATACACACAATACACAAAATCATTAAACAATGTTGTTTACTATTTAGCATGGCTTGCATCTGACTGTATTGAGCATTATTAGAATTGATTGGACTTTCTATCCATGTGGCATGACATTAATGGATATGTTTTGTATTTGTATTGGGGATTGCACAGTAGCTCAGCATCCGTAACTGCTAGCACAATACAATATACAAATTTTGTAAAGGGAAAGCATTAAAGTGTAAGCTACTGCAAAAAATTGTGTGGAGAATGCCATAATATCGTTCCCTGCCTTCGCCTTCCTTGGCAATACACATACATTACACAGTATTCTATTTACCTAGGTTAGGAATTCAGAACCATGTGGAGCATGTTTACGAAATATCAAGGCCACGTTATCGATCTATATATAGCACTTAGTACTTTTGACTCAGTAGAAGCTCTACAGCCTCACTTCGCTTCATGCAATGTATTATGGATAGGCAGTGGCATCATATAAAGGGTACGCTACGTATATGTATACACATGTGTAGTAGGTTAGTTACGTTTTTTTTACGGCTCCTATATAAATATTCTATCATCTATCTGAAGAGTCAGGTTCTATAGCTATAGGTACTTGAAACCTTCTTATATGCATTTTAGATATATCTCTGTACATATGATACGCACAGCAAATTTCATTTTCATTTGATGTGGTTCGTATTACTCGTATAATTTCAATTTTTCGGCTTACATTTACGTGTATAAGTGTATATGTACTTCTGTGCACTTTTATGTCATCCTCGTTATTACTAATGATGCAAATAACATAATATTTAAATACGATACCTCATCCCATTACGCCCAATTATATATAACCACAAGTGCGTCGTATTCTTTGTTATCTATGCATGCTTCAGTGAACACACAGAACGATTTGCAGTATTCGAATTCAAACACAAGATCATTAGTGTTAGAAAGTCTGACTTTATATCTACAGATATACTTGAAAATAATCGTATTTCATTCGGCTTAAGTAGCTTGCCAAATCGATATTTTTCAATCTTAAAATACGAACAACTGGATTGAAATTTAATACTAACTTTTTATGTGTATTTCATTGAAACATAAAAAGTTTCTCTCAACATCGGAAATAGAGAAGTGAAGGCAATAATAATATACTAAAATATGCATAGCCTATATAGGTATTTTAGCAAGTTCACTCCTTTACTTTTACTACAATAATATTTACTCTTGACTTTGCTTTTGACTCTTCCTGAAAGGTTTCCAGGAAGAAGGAATCAATATTTTGTTATAGATTTCCTGTCTCCCTTAAGGTTGACTATAGATTATATGGTAGATTAGGGATATGATATATTGTATAGTTACCAAAACGAAACACTATCAAAAAAACACCTTGACCTGACATACATATAATTTAGTATAGGTAGGTAGTACCTACATAGGAATATTTCCCAAGCTACCTATACTGTAGCTCAAACTGAAGAGGAAAAAGGTATACTCTCTCCAACCAACATAGTAAACTAAACTTACCACTTTCACTTACTCACGTATGGCTACCTTTTATTTTTTAATAATTTTCTTCGATTTCGCTACCATTTGCCATACCCTGTCAAGTGGGCTTTCTTTATTTTCTATTTTCCTTAAGTGGTAGTAGTAAATTTTTGGCCATCTTTTTGGGGCCAGTTTATGCCTATGGAATTTATGTAAACGTAAGCTACTACGAGTAATATACATTCATAGCATTGTCATACACTACACTGCATTCCTAAATTCACGTCTGCCGAACCAACATAACTAATATACATAATAATATAGTAGATATATTTACATACAATAAAGTAATAAAAGGCTCCGTAAATAACACCAAACGAGTGTAAGCGTTAAATGTAGAAGGAAATGCACTTTACTTGACATTAAACTAAAAAGGGGATTATTTATACGATATTTCCTCCTTGCCAAATGCTAACTATACGACTGTAAAAATAAATTGCGATAAAATCTGCTGAGAAAATAAACATTCAAAGTTTCAGAGCGAGAAATTGGAAGTAAATATTAAATTGCAAACGTAAACATTATTCATTCGTAAAAGACATGGCGTCAACACAAATAGGAAGAAGACTCGGAATTAATTTCCTAACAAGCAATCCTATTGGACGCATAGTTAAAGGGTAAAAAATAGGCTCATTTATTCATAATATGCAACTGAACCAGGTAATTAAGTATGCTGGAACATAACATAACATAACAACATAACGTATTGACGTCAGAAACAAAACTGCCAACGTGTACACACCTACACTAGTAAAAGTACTGGCATTTGTTTATATATCGACGGTATTGCGATACATTTCTTATTATTATAAATGAACCTTTAAGAAATGTTATGAATGGAAAGTTTTGTATATTCTTTCTATCTTTCCAAAATACAATTCCTATTTCACGAAAACTCATGTGCTAAATAATGCCTCCATTAAAGGATTACATAACATAATACTAATAATACACCAAACAAGTCGAAATAATTTCCCCATATTTCTGTAACCATATGGCTACGAAATTACATGTCTCTTTGAAATACGATACCCCAGACGTCCCAGAAAATCTACATAGACAGGGTTTATGTACGAAACATTGTTAGCTTAGTCCCTGTATATAACTTTGCAGTTTAGCTGTGGGTTTTGTCCAATTATGCAGAAGAGTGATGGGACCAAATGCACAAATTCTCCTTAAAAATTACTTGAATACATAGGAAATTAAAACTCTCCAAGGGGGTACTATACAGAATTATACGGTATATCTTTATAGCTATTAAAAATAAAATAATTTTTACGATCAGCAGATTCCTGGATGATGCTCTCATAAATTGTGTATGTCTGATGAGTTTGCGATGTATCCGGTGTTCGCTCGAAGTTGTGGTTATACTGATGCTGATAATTGTAACTGTATGCATCTCCAGGTCCAGAATAACGCCTTCGTCTTGGAATCCTTCGAGGCATGGATACATCAAGAGAGTGACTCCTGGCCCGACATTCGGTGGCCTGAGACTCGTCATCGTCCTCCTCGTCAATACTGCTGCTGTTATTAGTGTCACTGTTATTTGAAACAGTGGAAACGGTTCCCGTGGAGCCACTCGGACTCTTATCCTTCTGGTGGTGAGGACTGCCCCACTTCCTCAAATGCCGAAAAATATCTTCCAATTTCCGATGACCATCGTGATGATCTTTGTCTTTCCCTTGGGAAGACGCCGTGGAAGAAATCTGAGAGGTTGCTCCCGATCGTTGCGGCATTGTGCTTACGTCCGTTTGGCTTTTTACTTTCTTTAGTAATTTGCGTAGCAATTTCATGCAGTATTTTTACTTATTGTCATTTACTCTTCTTTACAAAGAAAATATACATGCACTGTAGAAATGTGCACGAGATTTGGAAGATAATTATTTTAATTTTTTACTAGTTATTTTTTAGAGTCTCATTCAGTCCATATATCTCAGAAATACTTTTTCTAGACTTTTGTAATACATAATTCGATGCGTTTAGAAAACGGATGAAAAATATTTAGGATTTAATCCATATTGCTTGTTAAACAGCTGTGTAGGTTATTTCGTCTATTTCTTTTTCTCCCGCAATTGCACTTCTCTAATTAATAAGTACACCTTCCGTTCTCCAAAACAAATTAGCTTTACAACACCGAAATTCCACTTCTTCTCTAGCATTTACATTACAAAGTATATCTTTAGAAATCTTGGCAAGTTGGATACAAAAATTGTAACTGTACCTATGAACTTGTCGGATATATTTTTGGTAAACTTTTCTTGGCACGATAAACTGATAAACTTGACCGCACGCAAACTCTCAACTGTTGAGAATGGAAACGTATCAATTTATCACCCGGAGGACAAGGATAGAAAACTTCTATGAACTCATACCAAGGTTTTTTGAAAAACATTCACTTTTATAGACACAAAGTCTATATCTCTATTATATTCAATATTAAAAGTATGTAGCTGTCACAGTCACGTTAGCCAAAGGCTAATTATGGTAACCAATACTGTTTTTACTTTTTACTATCAACTATCCTGGAACACCTTTCCAAAAACTATGAAGACTGCGAGTCCACTCCAGTTTGTGATGTGATTTATTATTAAAAGCACTTTGGTTCTGGACAGAACCCATTTAACTATATATCTGTTTGGAAACAGTAATTTCCAAAGAAATCAATATGCAAATTAATTGGACAAGAACAACGCTAATGTTAACTTAAGTTGCCTGGATGAATTGTGTAAGTTCTTAGTTACTTAACTAGTTTCATTTGTATTTGACTAGGAACCGCGTGGAGCCGGGGCCTTGCCATTCCAGTCTACATTTTGAATTGAATATTTTATATATACCTATGTAATACCTACTTACTTAATATTATGCAATTCCATTTGTGTTTCAAGTCAGATTAACTGAACGCACTCACACAGAACAGTGAACAGAGCACACATTATACAATGTTATTGCCAAGGCAAGATAGATACAAATACAAGGCAGGAAATCCAGACTGGAGCTTAAAGAGGAGTCGAGAGATAGAGATAAATAGTATAGTATACCTATTACCTATACAGTATACACTACACAGTGTATAAATGTTCAGTTCTGCTTAGTTTAGGTATATAGATGTAGAATACTACTGTGTTATTATTGTTTACACGGTTTGAAGGTCATATCATAGAGACTTCACTTCACTTGAGCTACTCTTCGCAGTTTTAACATTATACTATAGTACACACGTTACGCTACGAGTTTTACGAAGTAGAAACAGAAGTTAGAACAGAACTAGGTGAGTATTCTTGTTTGCGAGCGTAGAAATACAAAATACGAAACCTGGTCTGGTTTAGGTTAGGTAAATTCAGCCAGCATGGCTATTTTCTAGCTGTAGGCTATAATATCCTGGCCTGAACACTTACAGAACTTTCTTTAGGCAGTTTACGTCCTTACACATGGGACACACATGTTTTTGCCATCCTTTCTGCTAAATGCCACATCACTTTGCCGTGAAATGGAAATGCCTACTTACATGTCTCCTTATTTTACCATTTAGAAGTTAGTCATAGGACCGACACGACAGAACCTTAACTAACTTAACCAGGTTTCCAATTCCAATCAGAGTGTTTTGCTTAGCGTTAGAATCCTCCTATAGATAGACAGGCATACATCCTTGTTTATCTTTCCTAGTGCAAAACATTTTCAGCACACAGAACTTATTACAAAGTCCAATTACAAACAGGGAATGGAAGTGTAGCTAATCTCCGTAGCGTCATGCCAGGCTAGGAAATATATTTTCTCACGTCAGAAAATATTGCTACACGTACATGGCACGAAAACAAAATAGTTGAATGAGTTTTGCTCTAATATTATATAATATTGTACTTATGTGTAAGAAAAGTAGATTTAAGTAAACAACTTGCAGAACGGAAGACACAGTACTTTTAAATAAGTATCTATCTATCTACCTAAGTACGAGTAACTACATAAAGCTAACTAAGTAACTAACTAGTTTAAGTAGGTATCTGTAACTATATAAAGTACATTTTTCCTAAACGTGAATTTTTCCCAGACGAAAAAAAATTCATTAAATTTTTGGTTCCCACACTCCCACACTTTAAATCCACTGTCACAAAACTAAACTAGTCAAACAATAATAATGTGCTGTGAAATGCGATGCAATTAAGAGACTTTCACAAGTAAGGTTACTCTTCTTTTCTTGCAATGTCATATTGGCACGGAAAGGTCATACACGTTTTAATTATTAGCGAACTTACAGATTTTAATTTCCAAAAATGTTTTTATTTTAGTTCTGAAAGTAGTTGTAAAATATTTCAATGCAAAATAATTAGTTTGCAAAAATATAATTTAGATTTGTAGCTTTAGAAATGATCTCCTATAAGCTATAAAATACTATTTATGGCTCTATTAGACAAGAGACGCTCATTATCGGAAGTTTGGAAAACACAACACAACACAACTGCTTATGTAATACTATCAATAAAACATCCACGGAGAAATCCATATACTTAATGTATGTAACCATTTACTAGCAAACTGTATTGATCTGTTGTTTTTGTTTGCAAATAACCTATAGCACTTCTTTAGATATCTCTTATGCACATAGAGATAAATAGTGCATACATTGCACTAGAGTTTCCTGCCGAAAATGAGTTGGTTTTGCGAGCGTACTATAGCATTCGTATTTGGCTTAAACCTAAAACAAATCCTTAAGCTAGATAAAACTGTGTTGATGATGGTATGATGCTCAGCCGCATTTTATCTCCTAACAGAAACAGAACTGCACAACAAACCACTTATTGTCAGATAAGTAAAATATTGGCAGTAGTTATATAATTCTTTCGCAATAAATGGTAAACAAATCTTTCCTATAAATAGTACCTACTTGTTGAAGAGTTATATTTTCAATGGAGTATAGTATAACAACAAAAACAAGCAAAAACAATCTCATGTAGACTTATTACATCACCTGCAATTTGCTGAAGTATATTTGTGAGCTTCTCTCAAATCTAATCCTTATATAAGTGCTAAGGTAAATATCTACACTTTCGCAAATGCAGAGGCAATTTTGGTTTCCTTGATAATTTAGAGGTAGAGCCAATGCATTTTAAAGCACACCCTCCAGCAAATCAAAACGTACTGCCAAGGCAAGGCAAACTGATGAAACTCATTGTTGGGAATACTAGGAGGCTAAGCATGCAATTCCTCATTCCTATCTCTACTTATGAATTTATTTAATACATTGCTGAATACTTAAGTAATACAAACTACGCTTTCATAACATACATAATATTAGAAAACAGAGCACGTAGGTAATGTCCTAGTCAATAAGACACATCAAATACTATATATAATAGGTATACAGTATTTTGTGTCCGAATCACTTAATTTTTTACTTTTATGCAATCATTTCCTTGTGCCAAAAAGTTACTAAAAAATAGTTGAAATTATATTGACTTTCTGGATACTAAATACAACTGGATAAATACTACTAAATACTATTAGTATTTGCTAATATTTCAGAGATTATCTTTAGTTGATATTGCCTAAAACCCAAATAAATAGCTACAAAAATGTCACGGCAATATTTATGGTTGTCTTGCCTGACAGCTCTTCTTGACTATGACATACTTAATATACATTATCAAAGTCAGAGAAGAAGAAGCACTTCTCATTTTACTGACAAAAACTACTCTAGCTTAATTCACGGTACATAGCAAACATCAGTATGCGAAGGATATTATGTTGCAGACCTGGCCTGGTCTTGCCTACACATCTCTATATACTAGCACTAGCATTTTACTTTTATGTAATAAATATTTCTGATGCCATTACTAAGCTAAAAGTATAGCACACAAATGCAATTTGAAAGACTGAAAGAGTTTCCAACTTTGGCTAACTTGCTTTACAACGCATCACTGAGCATTACATGTTCCCCAAATGCATTTTGCTAAAAAGGCTTACATAAGACTTGACGTGAGTCTCTGTTAATGTATTTTATTTACTAAGTATACATACCAAGATCCAACTCAAGTTTCATATCTAAATAGTACAGAAAAGAAACATATTATTGTTAGCTAAGTGAATAATGTATGTATTGCAAATATTGTTGCTTTTAGCGTGTATATATTGTGGTGCTACACACGAGATTCCATATAATCTAACATACTATTAATATAGCTAGTTGGATGAATGGGCTGATTGAAACTATTAAGGACAAAGTTAATACACAATGACAAAGTATGTTTTGTAAGCATAAGTTTTTCCTTGTAATAAAGCATAACAAAGAAGGTATAGTAAACTATCCATCCATAATCTCCGTGTAGTTACTTTACTTTAGTTATATCTGTAGTTAAGTTAAATAAGTTTGGCATACAGTATAGGCACGGCATTGTATTAACATACATAATATATAAGTGATATAGAAATTTTGTGCAATAACAAAACAACAACTTTAGTTTGTATGAATATGCGGGACAGTATAGCAAAATAAATGTAGTGATACTAGTTTAGTGAGTATTGAGTATTAAGTTGTGTAGATACGTGCAAAAAGTTTTCATAAACTAAATCTGAACATTGTGCTTAGGCCTTTATTGTATTGTATTCTCATTATGCTCTCGTGGTGTGGTGTGGTGGCACTTTATAGAGACATGTTGTCATTATGACTGTATTGCTTGTCGTGTGCACTTCATGGAACATGAAATGAAATGGCATTGAATTGAGAATTGGATTTAGATTCTGGAGAACATAATGTAAAATGCCATCCTCGTCGGGGCTGTTCAATATTAACTTAAAGCGTAACAAACCAAACCTACAAAGCTCACAATATTTCAGTATCTTCAACCCGGTGCACACACTACGTGCACATATAATAAATATCCATACGCCAGGGTCATATTGATATTTCCGGCAATATATACAAACTTGAACCATTATTTTTGTGTCCTATTTGAACAGAACCTTTGCCTCCTTACCCTCTTAAAATTTGTCATATTTTTATCATCAATATTCGGATATCTTCTATAGATCTATATTTTAAGTTACTGAGAGCACAAATTGTCAAAATTTATCTGTACTACACTAAAATTTAGAATGATAATAATATGAAGTTATAGCCCTTTATCGGGCAAATCAAATTGTCCCTGACATATATACTTGTAAAAGTTCAATCCATTATCTTTAATGCTACTGCTACTGCGACTATACTAGAAACGTTGTTAAGTAGGAACATTATATCTAGCTATCTGTCTGCGAATAACAACATACCTCAACACAAAATATATAGATACCAAATACAAACGTAATGTTTTTGTATGTCTACTAAAGATAAGTCAGTTTATATTAATTTAATTTACATTATGGAATATTTCGTTCCGTATCATTCAACAACAGTCTGTTGTTGGATGATACAAATTGGATTATAATCTCAATTGCATTTCAGATCACGTTAATGAGTTTAAAACTGCTTCTGTGATTAGGAATCCTTAACATTACATACGCTACTACCTCACTATGTGGTGACCACTATGCGTTATGTACTGTATAATAACCTAGGTATATATCCAATAATATTTAGAAATACACACCGTATTTTCAAAAATAACCACTACAGTATGTATATATGGACAGTTTGAGGTGGCCATAAGTTAACCAATATTAAATTAGTTAATATCTGCATATTACTTACTTTAGGGTAATTCAATGCACATTATTGAAATCGCAACAGCATCATTAAATCCCAATAAAAAGTTGTAATTTAATCCTATGTGCTATGAAACACACGACTGACCAATTGTAAGAATGGGAAATTATCTCTACACTTTTGATGCTGACTCAGATTTCTTGTTAAATGCTCCATTATGTTCCATGCAGCACTCAGCACGTTCACTTGTTTTTATTCCAACTCATTAAAGATAAGAATTAAATAAGAGTTTAACCTATGACCTATTCTTATCTCTGTGTATATATTTATAAAGACTACTAATATATAGTTTGAGCAACTCCGTCCGTCATATAATTATATTTACTATTGTTTTCAGATTGGATAAATATTACAAATATTTGCCTACGCATACGTTAGCAAAGTAATTTACTAGTTGAGACTTAAGAATATCGTACAATTTTAATGATTTCAAATCAAATGTTATACAAGTTTGCGAGCATAGTTAAATTGAATGCTGAAGAAAAACTTTTACAGACAAGGCAAAAGTATTTACTTACCGATGTAAGGTACATAGTACGATTTTCTCAATTCTATTCTCCAAAGAAAAATTTATAACAATAGTGTGCCTTTACTGATATGTATAAGGCACCTTGCAATGTTACATAAAGAGAATTATTCCACTTCTCAGCAAATCGTCAAACGAAAACAAATCTCTTAACATTTGTTATCGCCCGCAATCTTTAGTTATTTAATTCGACAATGTAGTACATATATCTCACAAAAAAGGCCTATTGTACTACATACATATAAACTGACCTAGCTAAAATTAAAAAAATGGAAAAGTAGTGTTTCTAGAAAAACCAGCTGACTTTCACTTGAGCTTTCACTAAATTATTTACAACAACAGTTGAGATCATTACTAACTTTTGCTACGTACTACTCAGGTTATCACTTTTAGAAAAAGTATTTTCGCAAACAATTTAGCGAGGATTTGCAAAGGCGGGGCATTCTTAATTGCTTGGCAGTAGTAATTTGTAGGAAAAGTTGTAACTTTCCCCGTAGAGAACGAAAGTGAATTACGTATTTCCGATTTCTGACAAATTACAAACGAAAGCAAAGGGAACTCATTTCCATTTCAATCAGGTCAATCTGCAACCTTTCGAGAGTAAACAACTTTATAAATATTTGCTACTCCACACTACAATATTGTAGCTATTTAAAGCAAATATTACGATAACTTTGCAGAATTTGCTCCTTTTGCATTTATTAGATAAGTTGTTATTGTATGTACAGTTCAATGCTACATGCTACCAAATAACAAAATATCTTTTCTTACCAAATAAATGGCAACACAATCTGGAGATATGAAATAATACGCCGAGTTTTCTGGTGAACTATATAATATGCCTACTTATTTTTAACATTGGGCAATACAATGAGATATGCCAAGGAACACTAGGTTCAATAGACTTTAATTTTGTGCAGGAGATACGCACATGATGGTAATCTAGCCTAGCGGCTAATCTTCTAAGGCAAAGAAAGAACATGTGAGGTTTCCCAACTTTTCTCTTTCTAGGCCCAATAAGGAAAAACAAGCATGCAGTCTTTTATCTTGCGACAGTTTCTATGTACCAATAATGATACCCCTTTCTTAAGTATTGGAATACTATACAAAAGGGCACATATATGGATTACTAAAAAGTGTAGGACAATAGTTTAATATAATGCATTTATACCATACATAAAGGAGGCTATTTAAACTACCTTTACTTAACACTAGATTAATGCCTGGAAAGAGAAACTAATATTTTGTTAGGGGAACAGCGGAAGGAAGGAGACCACAAATAGCTTTTTCCTTGAAGTAAAATATGAAACACGTAGTTTGCTGTAGCTACTGAACTGGTAAAAGATAAAAGGAGAAAGCAACTAAGAAGTAGCCTAAAGGCTACTTGATGCTCTGAAATGATTTCTCATCATCTTCATTTACTTCATATAAAAGGTTCCCAATAAAGCCTAGTTCAAGATAAATCACGAAGTCGCAACATGTTCTCCTTCCTATTTTATCTCCCTCACCAAAAAATTGGCAACACAAATACACTATGTTTATATTATAATCGTCCTACATAGAGAATCTTCTTTTACAGAATACCAAACACATGACAGCATTACATATTCAAAATGCGATTGGAATAATAATAATTCCAGTCTCACTTCCCTTTGAATTTTGAATTTCATTTTTTCTCTGAGACTGAACCATGCTCCTTTATCTCTTCAACTGATCTTGTCCATGTTAGAAAGTAGTACCTAGCTTAATACAAGGTGAACTGAGCTGTGCAGACAGAATATCAATTTTATTCATCATTTTTCCTGCAAAATAGTAACCTTTCGTTTGGATATTTCAACTTCAACTTTCAAGACACTTTATAATTATAATGAGCTGAGTGACAGGGTCCTGTCAGCAAAAATGATATTGAGCCAATTAAGTATGTCATCATTGTCTGCTTTTTGCGCAGTGTCTTTATTTCTATGTTGTCTAAAGGAATTCTTCCTTTTTACAATTGTTTCAATATTTGGATTTGGATTGCTGGTGAAAGTAAGTATTTCATCGACTTTGATATTCAAGAATGCAAGAGTTGTAATTGTATTTGAGAACTTTTTTTCAAATAAAATATTTTTCTCGACATTTTCTAAAATCTAAATTGCTTAGCATAGCTGAAAGAAAAATATTAACATTCTCATTGTGAACGAAATACTTTAAAATAAAACTATGTATTAGTTTACAGGCAATTTCGATGGGTTTCAAAATAACTTCTCCAATTTAAGCCCACCGTTCATACTTTAAATTGTGTATATACGACTATCTTATTTGTTTTACACAGAATTGCTATTTTGAAAGACATTTTATGCTATTAAGCTTACTGCTCGTGCAACTGTATCACTAGAAGGATATGGATATGAAATATTAGGAACATTTTTCAATGTAAACCAAAATAAGTAGTTTCCTTTTTTCCCGAAGGCTTAAAATGTTTTCTTTACTTTCTTTCCTCTTTCTCCACATTTCTATTTCTCTTCGTACCCCAGATATCCCTTTTTATTTTAATCTTATTGTCTGTCTCTCTGTTCTTCCTCTCCTTCTCAATTCTCCCTGGATTGCCCAAAGCTATAATCAAATAACTACATACAATAGGTACAAGTTTTCTACCTCTTCCTCCATCGAAATATTTATCAGATAAAAAAGTTTCACCATTTATACTAGCTAAAATAAGTTTATTTTATTTTGTATTGTAGACAGTATTGGGTATAACACCCAATAATGTTGGAATTGGATACTAATGGGATTTGTCACAAGTTGGCTAGGGAGATAGTGCTTTCCTTGCCTTGTATTTCAGCATAGTACATACTAGGTTACAAATAAAAAATGTAAATGCTAGCGAAGAAGTGACATGACTTACATACAGGACTGGTTCTGGTGTGGTAATTAGATTCCTTTGCTACTGTAATCTTATTAATACTTACCTTTTCGTAGAAAAACGTATGCCTCTTAACCTAATTCATATGTAGGTGTATTTACATGTAAAAATATACAATGTTGTACCTACAAGGTACTTATATACATACAAGTTTGCACATAAATCAATCAAAATCAATTTGACAGACGACACACAGAGTTGGATATGAGACTTTCGCAATTCGGAGTTACCAGCATCCAAGTTTCAACAAAAACACACTGATGGGAATGTGACCAAGAAAATGCATGCAACTCTTGTGATGTATGTTCTGAGTTGTGTAAGAGTGATAGTGATAAATAGAATCTTCTTTCGCGACATTGAACAACACTCACACCTAAAAGTCCCACGGTACCCAAAGTAAAGTACTAAAGTAAGGTTCGTGTACAATAGCTAACTAGATTACGTGTTACGGATCTTCCATCAAGAAAAAGTAGAAAGCAATCCAATTATTGTGTAGGTAAAGGAAAAGCGTCGCACAACGGAACACGCAAGGCTTATTGAGATGATGTGACAATGGCAATGCTTTAACTCACAGAATAATCCCTTTTATTATTAATATTTTTTTCGCACATGTACTATATGTACATTTAACTTTATTAGTAAGAAGGAGTTTGGCAGGTGTGACATTTTATCTTACTTTCCCCACAATGACATTAATTCCTAAGTAAAGCTGCAATTACTCATTGCAATTGGAATGAGATTTTCTTGGCATAAAGTAAGTAAGCCAATTTTTAGTCTGTAGTCAGATAGTCTATAGCTTACTGATTTTTGAAACACATTGAACTGCAGTTTATGTACTGGCAGTGTGTCTAGTAAATGCAGAAAGATTTGCTTTCTCTTTTTACGTTGAAATATAATGTAAAACTTTCACAACCATTAGAATTCGGAGTCAAAAATGGATTGACGTTCTGTAAATTGTAAATACACAATATTACAACAGTGTTCTTAAATTCGCCACACCTTCCGACTTCTTTAGAGTTTGGTAAACAAATGTGTGCAAAACACACCACCTTCAGCTTTGTTTTTAGTTTCACCTAACTTTGTCATAATAATTATATAACACAGGTAAACAAAGGTTATTTTAATATTTATCCCAGTGAAAGCACAATTAAGTGCAGATAGCACCGAGTGGTATTGTTTGAAACCTGTTTAGACAACAACGTAACACACTATTAGTAATGTACTTCAGAAAGAAAAAAAATCCCTCAGTCGAGACAAAAGAGACATTAAACTGTTCGAGGAAGTTTCCACTCACTCAATCACCTGCACAAATCGGCCCCGTAGGCCTATATAGAGTTTAATAATTCATAAAAGCTGACTTGAGTAAACTGAACAACAAGATAGATGGATCGTTTTCTTAAAAACACATTTCGGGCAAATACTTATCGTAAAGATACACAAACACAATAACAAAATTTCTTATGCATTAAGTATCCTATAAAAAGTCTTTCTTTTCTAACAAGTCTACCTTAGTACATTGGCATTTACAGATAGTTGTCCTATTTTATATTTTATATAGTTCAATAGCCTATAAAACACGTAATCCAATACAGAACAGCATGACGTATGAAATACTGGAGGAGAATAGGTTGGATTAGTCTGAAAATCTTTTGAGACTATATTTTTTTCATTTGGAGAAATCTTGTGCGTCTTTACGTAGGAGTATACCAGATACCAGAAATACCCTGAATAACGGGCAACAAGAAAGGAGACGAATGTCTCTAATGCAGAAGACAAGACAAGAGATAAATTTGAGATGTAAACGAGTAGCTGGAGAAAACAAGTATATTTAGTTTAACTGTAGAAGACTGTAAGTAAATGCTAAATCGCAGTGCAGTCCATTCCAGAAGAATGAGATCTCTCTTTCTGTTGTGTCTGTTTGAGTGAGCGTGTCAAACATAAATATCAACTCTGGAGAACTAGCTGCTGGAGTGAAGGAGTCAGTGGAGTAGTAAAAGGTGAATTGAATAGCTTTTACTGTTTTCGAGTTCTGGAATGGTTTGGTTTAGTATGGTATGGTAGTTATATAGAATGTGTACGTTTTCAGTTCTTTCCTCGTGGTGTTCTTGATTTTGGTGTTCTGTTCTACTGCTATTTCCTTTTTCGTAGTGGGGTACGTAAGTACGTAGCTTGGTTAGATTAGGAAAGGACAGGGCTCAACAGACAGGCAGAGGCAGCAGGAGGGTACGTACACTCTCAACTAGAAATGCTTTCCTTTAGTACAGAACTAGAGCACAGTTGTACAGAATTATCGCACTTATATTGTAGTTTAAGGTACTACTATAGTATATAGAGTAAAACATCGATCCGTAGCACATGGACTATAGACCTATGGACGAGGATTGGTTTGGTCGAAACAGTCGTGCGGGTTAAGAGTAAGAGTAAGCGTAGTAGTACACATAGAAAGTATAGACTTGACTTTGACTTAGAAAGTCGACACTGACGGAGTCACTCAGGCTCAGTGGGCCACCAATGCCATGTAAACCAAAATCCAAAAGCTTTCCCTACTGAACCTGGAATTACGTAGTAACTTTGGTTTCCTCTCGTCTTATTTTACTCACACACAGTGTACGGGCACAAAAGGGAGAAAGTGAGAGTGGGGAGAAAGCAATGATGGGCGGGAGATTTCCTAGCTTAGCCTACCCACTACCCTGTTCGCCCTTGAATTTTCCTTGCTTTCTTTCCTACACTTTCTCATCACTTTCTTATCTACTTCCTTGTATTTGTGTACCAAGTGGAAATACTGTGAGGCTCATAATAAACCGAGAATTGACAATTCACAAATATAACCTACAACAGATTCGTAAAAATTCAGTATATAGGGCTACAAAAAGGCATTAGCTTTCTTTTGCTTTCTCCAGGTTTAAATCTTTAAACATTTACAAAACTTGGTGTCATAAATTCTTGCTAATTTCGTTAACACTATAAAAGGTTCATTAAAATTTATAAGATTAAGAGATTGTAGGAAAAGAATACGAAAATGAAATTTACTACGTAAGCTTATATAAATGGTGAATGTATATCAATCAGCTAATCTGGAACCTCACTGTACTATCCATCACTTCGTATTCTAATTGTACTATTATACTTTACTGACGTACCATCACAGGAGAATACAATACAAACTCCTTCCTTTATTCTGACACGGGTATCTGCTATTATTCTAACTTTTGTGTTATCCCCCATTCCTTCTTCCTTTCTTTCCTGTTAGATTACTCGCATCCGTCTAGTTAAACTTGAATAGAAAGTTTAATAATGCATACAGGCACAGAACCTACCATGCACTACACATACAAACACTCCTTGCTTATTGTATTCAACTACAACGAAAATAGTCTTAATACAAATCTAATACACAAGAGTAATGTCCATTATGCAAACACACATACATAATGGATTCCTAAATTACGTTCAACGAGTTAGGTACTGTTATAACTTACAAAACGGCAAGAATTCAATCTAAATACTTTAAGCTTAACAGTTTTTATTGCCTTCGCTGGAGGAGCACTCAAAATCTTAAATTGAATACGATAACGAGTGTAATTAAATTAATGCATTTGCAGCCTTCTTCTAACTATACTTACTTAAGTATTTAAGTGTGTACACACACACAAAGCTATATCCCATCACATAAAATTGTTATTTGAGATGAAGAGAGAAAGCAGATTTAAAGGCTAACTTTCTCCTGGCATTTTTTGCATCCCAGTAAAATACATAAGCCATACACCCTTATTCTGTTGCAAGTCAGAAAGCATTTCACTGCAAATAAATTAATTACTTGTCCGAATTTGCCTTGAGCTTGTTATTCTTCGAGACACCTTTATTTTCTTCCCACGTACAATGTAGTACATAATAACATAATATTTGGTTTGTAGAGGCATATCAGTACGTGTACGGTTACTCTGCAACATTTTCAAACTTTGCATACCTTCTCCATACAATTAAGCTTTATTTCTAAAGTCATGAAGAAAATTATTGTCATAAATGCTCAATGTAAGCGTAATGCACAAATAGTATATAAGATTGATGTTAGTCTGTAATTAGAGCAGAACAGGAGAAAGTTTGTGTAATCAAGCTTACTATTGCATCATACAATTCTCCACTAATGACTTCGAGGTGTTATCCTATAGTTTAAGTATTATTGGAGCATTTAAGCAGCTTAGCAAAAATATGTGTTATAAATTCGACTGAAGTCTATTTATAATACGAATTCTATATGCTTCGATTTCAGTGTGACGCAAAACCTTCTGAAAATTGAGACGGAAGGGCAATCCGGCAATCTACCTACAATTCTAGTTATGTAGTAGTATTTACTAAGAATAGAATTTCTTTTATAAGTACACCTACATACATAAAATCGAAACAACAACAGAAAGTTGAGTATTACGTAGTAAACAATGAGATTATTAAATGATTCATCCCTTCCCATCGTAATAATTGATAGTAACCAAAACAAGGAAAACAAACTCCATTCTTTATAACTACTATCTGTATTGCCCCTAGACAGGTTGTCGGTAGCTGTCCATATCCTTCAGCAATTCACTTTTGTGATATTACCTCTTGCTACACTGCGCTATCATTTTTATGGTAATTTCCCCATTATTTGGATAGTGTTTATATACCGGGCGTATATATTTGGTATCCGTGCTACAAATAATTCACACAGGTCTAACGCTTATGTACGGGTGGATTGTTTTGTTTTGCTTCAAAACAAACTCGTTGAACTGAACTAATCGTCAGCCCTGTCATGAATCCCAATGACACGTACATTACATGACAGAACAAAACAGTACAGTTGCTTACTTCAGTACTAAGGCATTTATGTATTTGCCTATTTGCTTCATTACTGAAACTACGACGCATATAGTAAGTAAATGGCTACAAGTTTAAATTATGGATGTGTCCAATATCTTCTATCCGGTAGTATCTACATACCGTACTACATAAAATTGTTGGACTCTTTTGCTCAACTAAACTTGCGCAACATCCTCAGTATGTTGTTTGATATCTTTAGGTAATTTATAAGTTTATTCGGAAATAACATTCTGAATATTGAATGATTGACGCAAAGAGAATTAAAATTTTATAGTCCCATCGTCAACGAGGACGAGGAATTTTCAAAAACAGGCAAGCCAGAGAAAACAAAGTCGCTACAGAAGATATAAAGACAAACTGCCATACATTGTTCTATGAATTGTACTGGTGCCTTGAATTAAGTATTATTAATTAATCCTCTTCCTTTGTTAATGCAGAGCCTGCTGTTGCTGTTAATTTACAATTGGTCTTCCTGTGATCTTCCTCCATGTCTTAAGTAATGCTTTGCTTCTACATTTGCTATTTATTATCCAAGAGAAAGTCATTCCTGCCTCCAGTCATTAATTTTTAACCATTCGTAAATCCAAACTAAAGGTCAGACGAAAATCAATTAATTATTGTCATTCTACAATACTTTACTCTTTCAGTATACCTAAATATATACTTTATGTGCGTAGACTCCAAACTACTAGATCAAAGGCAAAAGTCTTTGAAAATCGCAAATTTAGTCCCAAATACAAATATGGGAAGGTACAAGGTACCTATAAATATCACAGGAGATATTATCTGTATCATGAAATCCCAGACTACACCAGATTTCCTGCTGGATATCAAGGAAAATAACCTGGAGTCAATGTTACCACCTCTAAAGATGAAACACGGCTGAAATTCCCTTGTATAAACATACAGGTGTGTAAACTTTTAATTAATTGAAATATTGAAACAGCATGAATCGAAGCTTTGATGAATTGTGATGGTAATGGTAACTCGAGTAGAGTACTAAGGTATTCATTAAAAACTAAGCTGATTCGACAGAGTGTAGCATGTATTTACAATTACGCCAGGCGCTAGGATATGTTAATGGAAAAATTAAATGGAATATTTTTGCAAACAATGAAACTTGCGAAATGCACGATTAGTATGTGTACTGTCGTGAATATGTAATCGCACAAAAGCGCATGGAGCACAAAAATAGGGGATAAATAGGAAATGCAGACAGGGTCTCACTAATAAAATATTGATTGCCTCCAGCTGCAATGGGAATGGCATAAGCAAATATGAGCGTGTATTTTCTATTCATAGACCTCCAAAGTTCCCATAATGCTGCCTACTTGCTTAAATAGTACCCATGTACTTTTCGGATTGATACATATGCAATATAGCTAATAAAAAGCCTTCACTCTATTGGATATAATTTCCTAAATGACGAAAATAACTCTTCTCCTTGTGAACTAAACCTCTCGATTTATTTCTGTAACATAGTTGTAGTGCACACTAGTATTCCAATATCTAATATGTGGGACTGTAGAATTTTAGTGTTAAAAATTGCAAAGTAAGGCAAAATATTATTTAGAAAAGATTTATAACTGTGCTTAGTTTACAGATCTGCAGAATCCCAACTTTACAGTAACTGGTGCCGTTAGGAGCAAAATCTGTCCTTAATCATGCTAAAATGCCAAAACATCTGTTAGCCTTGCTAAATATAGAATACAGCTCAATTCCATGCATTAGCATATTTTGTATAGATACATAATAGCAAAACATGAAGGTTCAATAATGTTCGCAAATATTGTATCCATTTCGAAAATCCTTTTGCATTAAAGTAGAGAGCCTCTGTCATGTCTGTCATTTGCAAAGTACATATTTATAACAATTTTCTGCAAATCTTTTAAAGTACGAAACACTAACCTATTTCCGCAAAAGTAAATAGTAAAAGTAAAAAATATTTCGCTAACAAAAATGTGGCAACCAACGCAATTTTTTTACTAAAAGCACATACACCAAGATTTATTCTACCTTTAAACGTATACAATAATTTTCAATGTTCTGTTTTACTATCTGCATCATAACTGTAATATACCTTCTCGAATTCATTTAAATGTGAAAGCGACCGACTATGAATATACTACATTGTATTACAATTTCCACATTTTAAAATTAGTATAGGTACATTAAAATTTTCAACTTTTACACTGCAAGCATGCGAATACGCAAGTTAATTTTTTACATTCACGATAGCATGATTTGGTAATACAAGATGAAAATCGTCTATGTAATGTATGTGTATTCCTTTTAGAATTTTTGGAGAAGTTATTGGCTCTTAATTTTTATCTACTGTACGTATAAGTAAGTTAAGCACCCAAAACAAAAATTCTCACCTTGTGGTGTCCACGAATTCGAACTGCCATGTTTCTGTAAATAAAAGATAAATCATATTAAAATTATTTCATTCATTTCATTTCTCTACAAGTTTTGCCTTAAAAAATCCTATGTTAAAAAGAGTGAAATGTTTAGACATGAGATTCATATACAGAGCGCAATGCACTCTCCCATGCAGATACCACACTACAATAAAGCTGTACAGAATTCAGAGGAAATGATTTTCAGTAAAAAGTTAACAATATAAATCAAATTATCATTACAGTACATACAAAACAGGTTACGGATAAGTAAATCTTAACTCTAATTTAATGTTTCCAAAAGTACTAACATACTATAAATTAATATATTGCCATGTCATATTTACATCTGATCGAACGATTTCATTAGGGTTCATTGGAACAGATTACGTTTCAACGATCCTTTACATTGCAGTCTATGTAACATTATCATTACTATTAGTATATCAAATCAAACCACCTGCGCCTTTACAAATACAAGTGACATCACATTCAATCCAATTAAAATCTTTTACCACACAATTTTTGCAGCAACTGCATACACAGTTACAGATACTTACTACTTACTTATACATACAAATGTTGAGCAATTGAAATACATTATCTAACTACTAACCTATGCATTGTGGGATGACACTATGAATGTAATTATAACAACCAATTACATACTCTGTAGATAAAACGAGACTATCAGCTTAGTAAATAAAGTATCTCTCTCACAGATCACAATGACATTGTAAAATTGTAATCTTCCAGTATAAGTAGATATTCGAGATACTCTATAATTTATTATGTGTAATACATGTGGTAAATTGAGATAATGCATTTAGCACCTAGTAATGTACAGGAGTAAGTTTTACTTTGAGCATATTATGTATTTATCTATGGATATATTACATACAAATAGACAGTCTAAGAATACATATAAAAGTATTACATTTTTTACTCTACCCGCAAACCATATTAATTTAATTTGAGAATCAATTCTCGAAGATGTTAGTAATGTATCGTTCAAGGTTTAGGTTGCTTATAATCTTCGTTTTACATAAGACGCTAAAATTAATGCAGCGAAGGGAAGACGTCATTTGCAATGACGATCAGATATTCTGCTAAATCATGTAATTTTTTGCTTAATAGGCATAGATTTTTTAGCATTATTACTAATTATCAATCATAAATATTATTATAAGTATTTTACACGTATTACTTCACACACCTGGTGATGCACAATATTCTTTCGAAAGCAAAATAAGAAGGTAATTAGTATTTAAGAGCTTAAAGTCCAATTTTTACTCTTTCCCGAAGAATACATTAACAAACACAATAATATGATCTACACAATAATCCTTATTTTCCAACAATTCCCCTACCTTTTATAAATTAACATGCGTCAATTCAAACTGGATTCTGCTTATCATCTTAGTACCAATAAACTTTTCAAAAATAAATACATAAGCACAAAGAAGATGTGAGAAAGAACTTACATCACTAAAATTAACAAGGCAATGTACCTATTTATTTTACACCTAAATTGGAAAAAGACGAACACGAGGGGAAGAATAATGAGCACTAAACTAATTATGTTGATGATTCTCGACTCTCGAGGGAAAATCAAGTACACTTAAAAACCTACCTTTACATAGAGCAGAAGATAATCATAAAATACTCTCACAACATCAAATATACCAACTTAGTCATGTAATCCATCATACGATCATACCTACTTAAGTACTTGCGTAAGTTAGCAGACAAGCACTTAGGTATACCCACATAATGCGAATTTAAAAACATTTACAAGTTACGTGTTAATGTAACTTTGAACATTCGTTTTCCCATACTTAATAGAGTATTGTGGCTATACCCTGGTAAGGATGAATTCCCGAAGACCGTTGTGCAAACTCTCATGGTCCAAAGATCGACTTCTTTGCTTTGTTGCAGAGACCAACTGAATGTTTTCCTTGCTTTTGCTCTTCTTCCATTTAAAGTATGAAGTAACTTTGGACATTTTCGAGTTTTAGTATTTTATAATGGAAAATACTTTCCTAAACAGTTGTTAACGATTTAAAACGTCGCAACACAAATCACGAAACGCTATGTAACAGAATATCTTCGAGAATTATCTGTATTTCATGAAAATAAAACCTAGAATATGAATTTACAGGAGCACAATGGAGAACAAAATTATTGAACTCAGTTTCAGTTCAGTACACCTGAGAATAACTAGAATGAGAACAACAGAATCTTGAACAAATGGTAGTTCTCAGGAGCTAATCCAAATAATATTGTTTTACTTCTGCCAAGAAAAAAAGAATCAGGTAAAAAATAAAGTCTCAACTAATATTTTGACTTAAACAAACCGACAAGACAAGAAGACACCTTACTAAGCACTGACTACTTTACTGTAGTTAGCTTTGCCTTGACTGAGCTGAATTGAATAACTGAAAGCGTGAAAAATATCATGAATTCATTTAAACCCTTTCCACTCCATTCCCTTCTCTGCATTACAATACATTAACTATTGTACCAAAGTACATTACATTTGACTCGAGTTGAGTTTAGTTAACTAACAAACTACTGCTGATGTGATGTGATATAGTCATCCCTATTTAATAAAGCTTTAACTCTAGAGATAATCTATTTGTACACAACACAACACAACAATATTCTATTCATCATACCTCCAATATACTACAGCATAGCGTAAGTAGTAGGTAGTAGGTACATCATAAAATACTAAACAGTAGAATGCATTGCATGGGTTACATACAAATACAAATACAGTATTGTAATTCTACATAATATATACTTAACATACCTACGTAAAAGTGACTGGTAAGGTACGGAACTACATTACATACATAGTAGGCAACTTAAAATCACTTCAGCTAAGCCAAAGCACACAGAGAACAATCATGAGATAGTTAAACTCTCAACGTAACACTACGGGCTTTGGTTTGGCTACTTTACATTACAATACGCTGCTGTTGCTGCTTTGAATTCATCAGCAGCATCGATAAATACACAATACACACGGTAAGTATACTAAATAAGTACAAACTATTATTACATACATTCCTATATTCACTTGACATGGCTTGAGTTAATGATAAACTGTCATAAATGGTATAACTATTGAAATGGTTCATACATTGTACATAAATGCTTACATTTTTACGTTTACATTACATAGGTAATACATTAGAAAGACAAATTATATAGTTTAACATGCTAGAATAATTATTATAATCTGTGAGGACTCTATTACAGAACATACATAGAACACGTAGCTACTTTGCATTACATTACATTACAAGGTTTTACTCTTCAACTCTAATGCAAATACTTATTGCATGTCATTGCATATAAGTGTACCTGTTCAGACTTCAGATGATAGAAAAGTATAATTGTAATTGTACTCATACTTACTTACAAGTTACAAATAAGTCATGAAATACATTTATATATAAATAGGTAATGAAACACCTTCAGCATGTGTGTGTATATAAATAATATTACCATTCATTTAAACTTTCTATGCAGTACCTATACATACAGACAGACGCAAATAAAACCAAACCACAAAGAATACTAATGTGATGTGCTTTGGTGTATGTAACAATATATTATTTTCTATTTAGCAGTTAACAGCGGGTGTAACTGTTAAATTTTATATTTCATATCATAGTACTACCTGTCTGGCACGATATACAATGTTATAATAACAGTCTTGGCTAAAAGATAAAATTAAGTGTAGTTATAGTTAAAGTCAAGTCACTGTCGGATATTCCGTACTCTAATTGTAGGCAAAACAGACTAGTCGACATTTAACTTTGGATTCGAAAAAAATCATTATTATACTTTCAAGTTTCAGCACAGCTCAGCTTCAATACAGTGACTTTAAACACTAAGTCATTACATAGAATTAGAGACACAGTGTGAATGTGAATAACTTTATATTATTTATCATGGTAACTTTGATACAATATACAATACTAATACGAACTAAATGTTTTTATCACTTGCTAGTACGTTCTATTTTAACTAAATGCAATACACACAATATACAACAATGTCAAGTTGTATATATCCATTCTAAATCCAATTTGACGGTGTAGACGTAGACGTGACGGTGCGGTCTGTTGGATTGTGATAAGCAGGTGTGATAACTAAATCTGCCGATACAATTGTTAATCCTTCACTTCACTCAAATCAAAGTCTCGATTTACAGAACAAATCCAAAGCACAGCGTGTATGCACAATACATTTTATAAAATGTAGTCAATTACTTTACAACAAGAATTAGCGTTGTGAGTGACCGCTTGAAATATAATGTTACAATTTCAATAGGTATTGATAACTGGGACAATTGTATTAAAACTTGTTTAATTACTTGAAAATGTCGTAGATTAAGGTATTTTCTGATGGTGTTCCATGAACTCTTCATTCCAGTCCAGTAGTATCGTTTAGTGGACTAAACTATAGCGATCTTAAGTTGCCTAAACCGACATAAGGAAGCTAGCATAAGATTAGCATACAAATTTTCTACATGCTACAAAAGTTACATTAAGTGTGGAGTTAAATACGTTTTACATAAATATAAGCATAAATAGCCGTTTTAGAACTTTTCCATCCTAAACTAATCATACTGGACATAACTAGTGTATCGGTTTATGTAGCACAGCATTTCTATAGGCTTATTGCCTCAAAGAATATCAATAAAACCTATCAATCATGTGGCACAGCACAAATGTTACTAATATCAATGTGAAGATGATTTTATTTAAAATAAATAAATAAATTGGCAAAGACAAATAATAGCCTGACAAACTCCGAACCGAATTTAACGGACAAAATGAATATAGCAAGCAATCCTATAATACCATAGATAAGTACATACACGGTGTTCTTTAATATAATACCAAAGAGGAATTGGTGAAATGTTCTCTAATCTGATAAATTGTTATTACATGAAAAAATACAAAAAATAGCCGCAATGTACCATATATTACTGACGGTTAATTCGCTTATAGTATTTGGTATTTGTGTTTAAGTTATCAAATTGTAAAGTTAGCAATGCAGTAACAGTAAAAATAAGTAATTTACAACTACTCGCCTTAATTTGTTATATAAAGTTAGTCTGTGTGTAGTTAATGCTTGATAAGGAAGAGAACTTTGTTACTGGAGCATTAATTAACATAGAATAATCTAATAATATAATTACTAGTAGAATTTAGAAAATACTCGTAGTTACAAAATTTTCATATCATCTCAAGGCTACCATTTTTTATCCATTCTTCTCTTGTGAACATTTACTTTCGGATTTCGTTTAGACTTTAGACTTTGAATTACTTAACTATACTTTAACGAGTGTTAATTACAAATCAATAATTTGCATACAAATTAACAACTAAGGCGAGGTTTGAGTGTGAGTGGTTACGGCTTATGGTACTACAGACTACAGATATCTTAACATAATTTACTTATAAATAATCTTGAATCGAGTAATGCATACATACATATTACAATATTGTATTTAAAGGATATATTATTATTGTACATGAGAAATATTTGTTTGCAAATAATTACACTATGGTATAGACAAAAGAATCAAATAAACATTGTACAAATAACAAAATAAAAGTGACTAATAAAATTCATCATGATGATTAAGCGTACTACAAAGTCTTGACTTTTGTCTACTAATTTTTCCCGTCCGCGTGGACAGGTTACACTTTACTCTCTATAAGCGTATTTTAGTATTAAAAGTTTTACTTGATTGGATTCGAAAAAGCGTTATAAGTATGGTAATACAAATTCCGTGGGTTAGATATGGTATAATTGACAGACATTACTGTCCAAATAGTAATTATTATAAATAGTATACATTGATGTAGGTACTGTACTTATTCCGGATATTAAATTATTAACATGCCACGCCCAACATCCAAAATTATCTGGTACAAACATACACTAGACTTGGATTACAAATTGGCTCATGAAATTAATAATTATGGGACGAACTGATAACACGTTTAGCTTACGTACATTTTTCCGTTTGTCGTCTGATGCATTAACAGAATGAGATCTATGGCGGAAGATGTCCATTACTTTAGAAACAGGACTTCGTAAACTCTCTGATCCAGCCCGTGGTCGATGCCCTGAAGAGTTGGAAGATGAATTTTGATTTTGAGATTCTGACGAACCCCCGAAAGAATTCTATAAAACATTTCAAACAAATATATTAAAATCCATAAAACCTAGATGTTTTAAGTTAAGAAAGTAAGTGTACATAATATAATCGTCATTAGGTATACATATACACATAGTATATAATTAACATCAAGAAACAGAACAGAAGTAATGAAATGTTTTAAGGAAATGAATTTTCTTGTTGCCAGATTACGGTACTTTTTGATGTGCATGTGCTCTGGCTCGAATTTTTCTTTTTTTCGCAATACACATACGAAATACTGACAACATAATCACAATTAAAAAAGACAAGTTTACTTATGTCAAAGTTTAAAAAGTAAAATTCAGTTAAAAAAGCTGTGTGCTAATACTGCTATGTCATTGAAACAAATGAAATAAAATACATAACATATTAGGTTTTTGTCAGCAAAAAGTTTGTTGACAGTCTTATTATTTGCGTAATATGCTACCAATTTGCATATTATGCAATGTAAATCATGCTTAGGATTTTCTTCTTTGAATATAAACACAAAAATAAGAAAACTAATATGTTTTAAAGATAGAAAAGTTTAAAATAAATTGTCTTAATTTACATTGGCCGAACATTTACAAAAATTATCATAGCAGATATCATTTCGACAAAACATGAGCATTACTGCTTCATAGTGTAATTATAGTACGTAAATTATTTGTGTTCATCATACTTGTAAACTTGTATGCATTTTAGACATAAAATTAGGCTTTTTCATCTTAGATGCATCAGACTTGGACCGGGGTCGAAAAGCGTCCAGGAGAGACGTCGACTTTGTCTTGACAACATTATCCCCAGAGCTATGCCGTCCTCTTTCAGCGTCTCTTGACTTAAGAAAAGGTGCGAGCATAGCCCGATAACCGGTGTTTGTCGCTCCCGTGACCGTGTGGTAATGGCTGGGGTAGCTTCCGATCGCGTTTTCATTTCCTTCGTCAACATCTTCAGTCAGGATAGATGGTAATTGCTGCCCTCGGAAATTCTGTAATTACAAATAAAAAAAATATGTTAGTCATTGCGGTTTTAGTGCATTTTGGTATAAATAAAAGTGAAAGCAACCGAGTAACTAACTATAAAGAGCAGAGCGAATTGAGAATGTAAAAGAAATGAGTGTTTCTGCAATACCCACTAATGAGCACCCAAAAAATGCGATTTCATGGTACGTTAAATTCTTAAGTTGTTCATAACTAGCAGACGTCTCGCATACAATATTCTATAGAATACAAACATTTCGCATCCAAATTATATCCCATCTTATTTGCGTAAAATATTTAAAGCATCTTTTATTCAATTTTCCAGGCTGTTACCACTAACGTGTTATTACTTACTACATGATTCCATAAATTAGTTGTAGGTACAGTTGACCTCTTCTATCTCTCTAAGTTATACATATAACATCAATAATGCATTGGTGCATTATTGAACGTGAACGCACTACATACCTAGATGTATTAGAAGTACGCACAATACAAATGTAAATATTTATTATGTAAATAAAGACGGATATACTTAAATAGAAAAACAAAGTGGATATTTACAGTTTTTATTTTTTGTTATACATACACCTGTTGTGCAAGTTCCTTTAGAATAATTCCAAGATACACATTATGTCGCATATCGCATTCCCGTAATAAAATATTCAAACTGAATTATCATTTCTTGAACGCATGTTTATATAAATAATATAGGATATTGTTAAACAATTTGCAGTAACTACATACAGTTATAATGAAGCTAGACAAAACATAGCATACAACTGTCTTCCTTATGAAGAGCATGCTATTTATTATTAACAAAACAATTTGTATTTCGCTTTCGCCGCATGACTTTCCACTGAAATGCTTTTCAGCATTTGTGAATAATCACAAGAGAGAAACTAAAGTGTACAAGTGCACCAGCACAACTTTGTATACATTACTCATGCTAAGTAAGTACTAGTGTCTAAATTCCCTAAGGCTGGACATAACGCTACTAAACGTGTAATTCCATAATAATGCATAAACTCTCCTTAGTTCCATAATAGATCATGTATATTGTGTAGTATTATATGAATGGACTTTTATACATAATACTGCATAGAATTTCATTTTACTAGTGCATAGATGCATCAAAGCATTATTTTGCATGCACGAGCTCTGTTCAAGTATGTACATTTAAGGAAATTCAATAAACTTTCCATGAGCGCATCGCACTCACACTAGTATAAACCAAAATTCTGGATGTACTATGTGGTCGTTGTCGTTGCTGGTTTCGCATGGAATGAAGTGGTCTGGTACATGTATATTTTTATATTACAACTGTACGTATATGGCTATAAGGAAGCCAATCCAGGATTTATACATAAAATCCATTTCTTTCTGCCTATACTTAAGGAGCTTCAAAGATATATATTTATACTGTACCACATGACATGAGTAGAGTACAGACAGAGATAATATCCAGAGAGAAAAACAAGAACATTATGTGATAAGTATGAGCAGAAAAGCCTCCAGAGTCGAGACAGCTTGGTCTGACCTGGAAGAAATAAGAGGACAATAAGGACATCCCATTTCCCCAAAGCTTTACGAATCACCAACAGACCATTACAAACATTCGTCGGTACTTAGAAACACCCAAAGGATTCATAACATGCTCAATAACAATTTTGGAAGTGAAGTTCCATTTCATAATTTAAGTAATCGTGTCACAGAGGCATATGGCTTTATCCCAAACCTTATAGTTATAACTTTTAAATGAGGAACCTCACATGCACAAAAATGTACAGAATTTTTATTCACTCCTGTCTACGGTGTACATGTCATGTCTACCTATACAAGAAGTAGACAACTGGAATTAATGTCAATCTATCTGTACATTACAATGACTAATATTAAGCGAAATAGATAATTAACACAAAATGATAATTACAGTATCCTAAATTAATCCTAACTACAAAACTACTTCCACGTAATGCCAATATGACAGATGAACTACTTAGTATAAATGGTGATCAATGGCATTAATGACATAACGATGTAGTATTTCATTTACACAATAAAGGATTTCTATAGCTATTAAAATCGTTTATGGAAAAAATAATCCCTGATGCAGATGTAAATACGTTCCTATCCAAGAATATTTTAGCAGTACTCAACACTGATCTTGAGTTTTCATTTTCATCACTCGTAATGTTGACACATTAAATTAAATTGAACATATAATTGTGTTGTACTTTCCCTTACACTACAAATAGCATACTATACTACTTATCCTTAATTTTAGTAATTCAATGCAGACTAATTCAGGTATGCCTAGAATTCAAAGTCAAGTAACAAACACCATTCATCTATCTTTATAAGGAAGGTCAAGTTATTAATTGCATAATTGTATTCATTGCCTTTTCTGTGCTCAAAAATTAATATGTTACAATTGTGAGCTTTGGATTTTAAATTATATCAACAAAATAAATTACTACTGTGAACTCTTAGTATAGGTTCTTTTTAGTTCCAAGATAACTATTACAAAAGATTGGATTGTAGCAATAAGAGTAAATTGAAGTAAGTAATTGTACTAGTTATTTCTTATGTAGTACAATATTCGTATACATTAACTTAGACAACGGACCGGGTAAACAAAATACTAGTATTTAGTAGCAGAAGAATGGTAAATTATTCAAATACGGTAAGACGTAAGAAAGAAGCCCGAAATATTACCGAAGCAGTTAGTATCTTCTGCTATTCTGCTGAAGCCCTATAAATTACAGACTACCCAGGGGAGCAACTTATATAAAATATCTCTGTTAAGACTGTAAATATGTTTTTCTTGTGTGCTTTACTATTACTATCCACAATAAAGTAGCATTTTCAGCTAGAATATCATCATCAGGATTATCAACCCATCTGAAAACGGACGGGTATCTAGCTGCAACGCAACGACGACGACAACACTCCCAATAGAAACGACTGAATCTAATCCGAAAATAAAACTTAAGCTGTTACAGACATCGAGCAATTCTCAAACTTTCCATACAAACTTCCACTACACTAACGATAAGTACCAGATCATCCAACTATCAACAATATCTTTCTATCTATTTTATTTCTTTGTACACATTTTCACTTTCACTATGCAACTGGGCGAACTGCAATCTAACTAAATAGAAGTAAATTTTCATCCAGAAAGGAAACAAGTACTTTTCCCCAACTTGGTATTTTTCAGAATAATTAAAAACAAATATATTTATATCAACCTAATTTACTCCACATCTATGTTAATTTTTGTATAGGGGATACCATTAGTATATTTATTTGGGCAAATCATGCTCATACATTTCATTTTGACATATCATTATACAGAATGTACATGTTGATTTGCTGTTACATCTTGTAAAGAATCATTTAGCTGAATACTAATTAAATGTTTCGAAAAAACATCAATTTCGTCTATTCACGTACCTTCATCAAGATTAAAAGCTGACAAAGTAAGCATAATCGTACCAGAGGCATAATTCTTGCCATTAGTAATTAACTTTACACGTTTTTGGTCACATTTAATTCCTAAAAGGGCATGTAATAACGTGCAAAACACGTAAAGTAAATATTATGTCAAATAAAACGAGTAAACAATAGCCCCTTAGTTTCTTTCAAAAACACTATTTTGATGATAGGGCCTTCATCTTGTAATCTCGTGTGTTGCAGTGATAAATCACATGCACGCACGCACGCATCAAAACAAAACCAACCAACAGGTGAATGACAGATAATTTCTCTGACAGAAAATATCTCAATTATGTCACGCAGTATTGTGTTTCAGTGATAATGAGAATACCATCAGTATAGCACTGTTAGTAATTTACTTAGAGTAAATTCGATCCAGTTAATACTTGATAATCTACATTTAGCACTACATAAATAGAACGTAAAGTTTACAAAGCATATACCAGTAGTTTAGTTTATGTCATAAGTAACTCGAAGTTTAAAAGCTTTACTATCGATTGCCTCAATTGCAATTTCCACTATAAGTATTTCCATTTCTATTTGTCTTTCCTAGTGAGATTTCAGTATTATTAGTTCTTACTAAATAGTACACTTAATTAAGTGTAGTTAATTTATAACGGTATTTATAATCCAACCAAAGTGTCTACTTGATAAATCCGTTAAATCTATTTAAATATATACAATAATCATCAATAAATTGGGAATATCCAATAAATTACATGCATGATTAGTAAAGAGCAATTTAATACGTATAAATACAGGGAATCCTCACACTATTCCATTTAGCTAAAATTGTCTCTTAATACTAATAGTAATGACTAATGACATGACATATTCACACGTACATACTTTTAGTATATAACGTGCCTACAGATATTAGTAGTATTTATTAAGCAGGTTTATCCATTCGTCGGTTCATGTGCTTCGTGTATTAAATAGAAAAGTACTTAATACGTAATTAGGGCTATATTTAGTACAAGACCTACAATCCAAAGCAATAATGGAACGTAACGTAACTGTAATGGTTCTGGTCACCGATATTAATAACATTCATTCACCCCACTTAATATACATAAGAACCCTCTTACTCTTGACTCAACCGAATTATTCCAATTATAGCCCAAGCAAACTATTTATCTAATTATTTCTAAGCACAAGTATAGTCCAAGACTACAAATTGTATAAAAGTGCATAAGCAGAATGGAAAAAATTCGTTAAACTCAGAATAGGCTCTGCTTTGCTGTATTATTAATGTAGGTTACATTGACATGATCTTTCACATACCATTTTTTACCAAAGAAATAAAACAGTGCACAGTACAGTAGTAGTAGTCAGAAGTAGGGTAGAAAGTACAGATAAGGAAGCTTAAGTTAAGTAGTGTAATTGTAACAGAGTTGAATTTGAGTTGTACGTGTAAGTATAAATGTGTAACTATAACCGACTTTGGAAATCATATGAGACACGGAGACGTAGTCATTTGACATGAAGATTCCTTAAACAAGTTTCACAAGTGTAATGCTTCTGTTTTCACTTAAATTAAGATTTAACTCTTCTAAATTTGTATAGTGCACTAATAAGTAGTTCAACAGCCACTCAAACGAAACAAGGCACAGGGCTCACTACACAATTACAGTTACACTACACTGTTTTAGATGTAAATGCTTGTCTTTGACTTCCTTTCAACTGAACGTCACTTCTAATTCCCACAAGCTATCAACTCTTACGACTATGACTTAGTTTTAAGTTTAACTTTCGGGTTTAGTTTTGCTTAACGGTATAGTGTCTTACGTTATGCAGTTGAATGCATGTATTTAGTATAGCAAGCATGTATAGAGCAGCTCACAGCTTAAAATACCCGTTTTTTCTTCTCGCAACCTTGTTTTTCTGTTCGTACTGTATGTATCTCATCTAGACACTAAGTAGGTTCAAATTCAAACGAAACTCAAACTCCAAATCTGCATAATTGACGTAGAGTTTTTTAGTTCCTTGTTTTATTATACTTAAGATATATTACGCATCTCCCAACAGAAATAAATAAAACTGAACTGAACTCCACCACACTAGAATGCATTCAGGATGGTATTCTGGTAGGTACTGGTAGGGAAGCAGAAGAAGTTCACTCACGAGTTCTGAAATTGATTTGCTTAGCTTCAAAGCGGAAGTCAGGAAACGTTTTCCTTTCAAATAACCTTGTTATTCACTTTTATCCATAAGGGAAATCTTTTTGTCAGAATATTTTATTTATGATTCACTTTATCACAAAATAAGGACTTGGTTTGGTTGGAAATTGAATGTAATTTTAAGCTCTATGTAGTATGTAATGCATAAATATATCTGGAACATGCAGCGTAGGTATATTGTAAAAATCTTGGAAGATTTCCTGATGTTAGATAATATGATTAAACAGATCGTAGTAGATTAAAGTGTCACATTACGTATTGTACGTATTGTTAGTGAAATTAACTTAATTTGGCAAGAAATTGGAAATCTTGCTCTAAAGTGTTAGCAAGGGAAATTGGTTTAATAAGTTTCCTTAACAAAGTGACAATTAGACGCATGAATGATTTCTACAATCAATGGAACTGCAAAATAACTTGTGTTTTATATATGCCTTGCTGTGGTCTGGTTCTGGTTCTGGTTCTGGTTCTTAACTTAAGTAATTGTAAGTATATTGGAATTGGAACTAGACTTTGAACTGAATTTCCTTATCTACACAAACGTTAGCTAACCAACCACACCATAAGAAGTCTAAGCTAGCTGGCAAGTATAAGTGGATGAATGTACATCCGAGCATTCCCCAAAGTCAACTGAGGACTCGTCACAGTCATAGTCAATGTGCTCGAGTTCTGCTCAGTGTGCTGTAGTGTAGTGCATTCTCTCTTTCTTTCTTTCTGTGGACTTGTAAACTATAGACTTGGAGGAAATCAACTCAAAGCATAAACTAAAGTAAAGCAACTTGAATTAGTTGGAGATTGTGGAAGGAAACCAGAAGCTGAAGCAGTCAGCTAGAATATACAATATACACCATTATTCTACAATCTACTCTCAGTCACTGAATACTTATTTACGTACAGAGTTTGTATATAAAAATATAAAACTGAACTAGACTAAATTACACTATAGTAGAATGTTATGCTGTAATATTGTGGGTAGTATCTGCACATACTACTTATCGTTAGTTAAACTAAGTAATTCATTCTTTGCGGCTTTCTACGACAATAGCTGTAGCCAAGGCAAGCATCCTTAGATCTTTTGGTGGACTGGAATGGATTTAACTTCAAAGACTAACTGCCAACTGCTTTCTACAATAAATATAATTTAGGTACCCAGAATTACCTACCTAATCAAATCTAATGCAATAACATCATATCACATCCAACATTGAACTATAGGTACATAAATGTACTTTATGTAGTGAGTTATATTGAAAGTTATAGTAATAGGTTTTATTAGCCAGCTATGGTGGTTTGGTTTGTACAGTATGGTTTGAGGTAAGGTTCCGATTAGCAAAGTTTGACATTATAGCTTACAGTCATTGATAAGATGCATCCATATTTGTATCATATGCACACGTGATGGGGAAACTTTATCGAATTTAATACGTGCTATGAATATGAATTGGAAGATTATTTTTCCTTTTTTGACAAAAGATGCTCCTCCCAAATTAAATCCATAAAGGTTCGATGATTACAGTCTTTCTGATTGGTTACCTTTCAATGTTAAAAAATTTTCTCCAGATATTACTTATAACTAGTAAGTTCAGAGATTCATCTTTTTTTGCATCCTATAATACTTACATGGTTTTTGCAAATACCAATGAAGTATCCATTATTCATATGTATGGCAGATATTGGCAATTTCAGCCAGTTTAACAAGCAATCATTTTGTAGTAGTATTACAAAGTACATGCTATACATATACATATCAAAAATACAGTCCAATGATGTAGTATAGTATATATAAGTAGTAGATTAAATAAGCATACATTAGCAATTACATAGGGTTACATAAATATAAGCACATAGATGTGTATGCTACATTTCATATAAATATTATCGTTATGTCTCCACTTTCATACAAGGATTCGGTTTATCACATAAACTACCAAGATGGATGATTAATAAGTATAAACTGAGTGAGTGAGTGACTTATACCAGTACAGGGTGTATATTTATTATTGCTATGATTATAGGTATACACCCAAGCTAAAAAGATAGTTTAATTTTAATTACGCAAGTTAACATGTACCGTAGTACTTACTTCAGCTTAACCTCTTCCTTTTAATTTAGCCTCTCTTGACTTACCCTAAACTGAACTATTTACATTGCTACTACCATTTCCAAGACAGATCATGCTCTTGTCTCGTCTTGTTTTATGGTGTGTTCGTGTGTTACGTATACAACGTTCCCTAATGCATACATTTCTATCTTATGATGTGTAAATTGCGATTCTGCGTTATGTACCACTGAAGATAATTTGAAAGATAATTAATTGCAATTATAATACTTGTAACTTAAGTATATGCACTGTGAACATATATCCACCGAGAGTAAATAAGTATACAAACCAGGCTGTAGAAATGAGAGGATATTCTAAACTAAAGTATATATATTACTGCGTAACAAATTAGCTATGTGCATACAAATTCAAATAACGTAAGCTTATATCCAAATCAGTACCTACCAGCATTAAAGCACAATATTATGTTATAGGAATACGAAACAGAATCTACGTAATACCTAGTGCTATAGATGTATAACAGTCTATGTGGCCTGACTCTGTCAGGGTACACAGTACACGTGCACCCGGCAGTTGTATGCAAAATATTTATTTTAAGGAAAAAGCTTTATGCATCAAAACATACTGCAGTATAGCTTTTGAATCAAATATAGCTAGAACTGGTAGTAGATCGTATGAACAATATATTTGTCTACGCTAATTAATTAACTACAGGTAAATATATTCATTAGTTTTAGTTTTGACACTATTGTTCTACTTTCCGGATAATTTGCAACCTTAAGTTAAGTTGACAACAAGAACTCCGCTTGAAGACAACGAAACGGTTCTCGAATCTTCGTATGCATATAATGCAAGAGAAAAGCAGAGTATCTTGGCAAATACGTTGCACGCATATTGACTCTGTTTTTAACTTTCCGTCATTTGGCAGTGGCACAGAAATCATCTGCCTTGCCGGTACATGTTAGAGAATAGATTCCTTGTTTCGTACATACATCCTTGTGGTTTCCTTCGCTAAAGAAGAGACACGCCCTATTCAAACCACTTAGCAACTATGTATTTCCATGACACATCCTCTATTTGTATTAGCTCTCTTTAATAATGAACATAGTATAAAGGAAACCAGAACCAGAAGAGCTTTAGGATGAAATTACTGTGTGTAGGAATACATAAAAAAGATTGTGTAAGTAAATAGGAAGAGATCTCCTTTTGGATCTTTCTTTGGAATATTCGGAAGCCACAATGTACTAACTATTAGCTGTGTCGTGTACTGTACTCGTCGTCCTTTTGTCAATGAAATATAAACGGAGTGAAATGCTCTGCAGAGAGAAAAGAAAAGGTCTCTGAACTTCCTGACTTGAACAATGAAATGAGGATGTGCTCTTAAGCAAGCAAGTAACTAAATAAGTCACATATAAGCATACAAAGACGCAGAATTTCTTTCTTCTCGTCCAAATTTGATGGAAGCTAAGAAAAAGCAACTTTACCCAAACTGAATCAAGGGAAAATTCTAGTGATTTGATATTTAAGTATATATGTACATAGTAGCAAATATTTTGCTTTACTCTCCTTGTACTGTAGTGACCCCAATATTATTAAGAAAAGTTTATTTTCATGTGGTTGCATATGATGGAGAGCATACGAATATGTATACTTAACGTCAAGAGGAAACACTATACTCTGTTTGTCAACAAGGACATACATTTGTACAAACATAAACAGAACATTAAGAAATCTGCGAAGTACTCAACAACATAAGTCAATGTAAAAAGAAATCCTATTCCATAGCACTTAATAGATCAAAACACAAATTATGTTGCAGCAGTGGTTGGGAGGAAATAAGAACCAAGACTAAAGGATTTCGTTTTTTATCTCTTTGTCTCCGTCTGGATGCTATGTTCATTTTATCTCTCTGACGCTCTTCTTCATATCACATCAGCTCTTCATTTCAGTCCAGTTGACTTTTGGTTATCTTATGTTGTACTTTTACTATGTACATCTATAATGCTCGTGTACATACATTCATGAATCATGATCCTTAGGCGTCCATGGATTTCATTTTCGTTTTCATCACAAGTATTATAATTGTCTAAGTCTACTTTAACAAAATCTAAGTAATTTCTGCACTAACCCCAATGTTTCAGGTTAATTATCTATACAGAATTCACATTTCGTTTAAAAATGAAAACATTTAAACTTAATACGGTAGCATACAAAACCATGGGTATTGAATGTAGTACTATATATATGAAATTACAATATTCTGGGCAAAACCAGCAAAATCTATTTTGTTCACCAGTTTCCAAGATGAAATTAAAGAAATTTGGAGCGTGAGTATCTTCATAACAAACGAAAAAGTAATAATAACATATAAGATTTAGCATTCGATCCTCGTAAGTAGTGCTCAAAGTTTAAGTATACAGTATACACACACAAGTGCAGTTGTTGATTTAGTGTGCAAAACTTTCATTAAAGCAGAGCAAGGCAAGTCAGGGCAGGCCAATACATCAATCTTTAATTGAAAACAATCCTAAGGCAGAACACAACAGAGGTGCTGGGCACACACTAAATGTAAACGGAAAACTGATACCATTTCCCTTTGTTCCCTTACCAAATTACCTTGGCCTGGCAGTGCAATTCTAGACATTCTTTGATACAGTGCAGTGTTTGATTAGTACCTACTTGATTGTGTACAGTAGAGTGCACACACCTCATGTTTGTAAGTATGTGCGCAATTTAGAGGTAATAAAATCTGATACGACTCAAGGGACCGCAGGACAGGATGCTTCCATTATTTTGATGAGAAAATATGAAGAAAGTTCCTTTGTATTAATTACTTTCTACGTCAACCAACATCCACCTCAGATTATCTACAGAGAATAAACAACAACTCAAAATAACAGAATCCTTCCTAGAAATTACTTACAGAAGTTTTCCTAAATATACTCTATTTTAATTATAAATGCTTCTACCAATATTAGAGAATTCTGTAGTAGTTTAGCTTCCCTAACTGGGACTAATAGTGAATTAATTAAAAACATAGCAGCATAAAACATAATACAAATCATACTTATGCCATGTCTGCACATATATAGGAAATATATTAAAACATATTAATTATTTAATCTTCTTCAACAGAAGACAAGACTTCTTTATAATATTTTCGGAGTTTGGATCGGAATTGGATAATGGAGCCCGAAGAGTTACTTTATTCATGTATATTAATTTTTTGTCTGATATCAAGTAGGTAAGATCATCATTAGGGTTGTATCATGATGCATAGTGCATGCCTATCTAGTCTAATAATTTCTGATCATTTTAATTACAATTATATCTGTTATCCATGCTGTTATTACGGTTTAAAAAATTAGATCATTAAAGTCTCAGAATAGAATATTGCTTTTGGAGAACAACAGTTAATATTATGTCCTATAACAACGTATATATCTACTATCAGTAACAAGTAGATAACAATGAAACAACAATAAATGTCAAACATTTAATTGTGAAAGTGTAATTATGTTTTGGAACATATTTAAGATCAAATGAAAAAGAGATCAATTACATCCCAAAACAAGACAGATGAAGTCATCTCCTTGAATTTCTCAATAACTCTCACATTCAGTTAAGCGTGGCCGTGTTTGTAATATACCTATATACACTACTCACTACACGTAACCCTTTTAATTTCAGTTACCTACATTTGTTAGCTACAATGTATCAAACAGTCTTCTTTCATTTCCTCTACTACAACAAAATTCTGGAATCTGTGCCAATAAAGTGAATATTAAATTAACGATAAGTTCAGAGATTGAAATTACTGATATAAATAAATATGTGAAGATATGTGTGTGGGTATGCCTTAATTCCTGAAAACAAATGGCATTGTAGGTATGTCTCAGCAATTTAAACGAAAATAATGTCATTCTCCAAACAAGTTACATCTGTTAAGAGTACGCGAACCATAAAGAAACGCCGAAAATAAACTGTCATCGTGCAATGGTTGTTTTCCAAACAAGAATTCACTGGCAGTGGCGTGGCATATAATACCTGATGGCCACCTCTAAAAATAGTTGTTTATAAAGTCTGAGAAAAACAAGTCTAAAATTAAGCACTAAGAATTCCGAGCATTTTGCATTCGTTTAGGAGTTCTCGTTCGTTTAGTTACGTAGGTACATAATATATGCAATGCTGTCTTGTAGTTATCGTTTGCAGTACATAACTAAACTAAAGAAACTTTATTATAACAACTCCAACCATACATTTTAGTGCTAACTTACAAGAACCGCATGCACAACTCATCGGAGTCGTTGCCAATGCACTCATATTGCAGAAAAAGAGCAAATGAGCAGACAGGGAGACTACATTTCATCTTGATGCCGGTGCGGTGCATTTCAAGAACAATCTTGTCTTACCCGCACCAATGACTTCTCAGGAATAAGTTGCCAATATTATACTCTTTTAAGTTTACGTACAGAAAAGTTACATATTCATGTGGGTTTTACGGTAAAATATGTAGACGTGCGTACGTAGTACGTTGTAGGGATGTGACATTGTTCGACAAAACTTTGACACATTTGCAGTAGATATGTGGTACAAATGAGGATTTAACTTGAGAAGTTGTCCAGTTTCCTGCTTATGTAAAATGAAAAAGAATTCTATATACCTAGGCATTACGCATGTACATACAAACTTAGTATGCCTCAGAATTGTTACTTTTATTAGGCTGGCTGATTAGGCTGATGCATGATCGTCCAAATAAATACACACCTATTTAGTTTCTTAATATTTAAAAATTACTTTTATTTAAAAAGATTAATTGACATGAAATATTGACAAACATTAGATCTGGAGAAGCATTCAAGCAAAATATACTAGACTTCAGGAGTTTCTGGAGATAAAAATTCGTTTCATTTCCTTCATTTGTATAAATTGAAGAAAATTTTAACTATGTATGTAGGTGCCAATAGTACGACGCTACACACTAGGGGAACACAGCCCTAACAATGAAATTACCGTTTTATGTACATAAGGTTATTGTAGGAAGTAGGAATACCCAACAATAAGAATCTCAATTGTGAAAATCAAAGGTTATAGTATTTACATTGATGGGGCTTTAGGAGAAATCAACGAAATATGTACATTAATATTAAGGAGAAAGTTGACTTTCTCTAACCACATAATATGTAACAATAATTACTACTAAATCCGTATACCAATTATATAAAAACTAGAGTTCGATATAAAGATAAATATGTTGGTATTTATTAGCCCAATTGGAGCTTTCGCTACCTCTTATTATTCGACTTTTATTAAAATATTTGTCTGTGGAACTTTCTACAATCAGCTGGACTCGAATCATTGTCGAACCTAAACCTAACTGAAGTAAATTCTACCTAACGTAAACAATGTGGACATCAAAATTTAATTAAATGGACCAAGCATTTAATTTACCTGTTTGTTTACTTGAACTTGGTTAGGGTTGGGAATGTAGATAGATTTACGACGGTTGCCAAGAAAAAGAAATCAAAGAGAAAGCTTCATAAATACCAAGAATGAAGAAAAGGGTATTATTTTCTGCTTTCGCTATTGTGATTGTACGTGCCACACATTCCACATACATTTATAGGACAGGAAAAGTAAGCAAAAGCAATGAATTTCAATTTCTTCGTTTCACATGTTGCATAGCCTTGCAATGCAGTCTTTGATCTAAAAGAACCAAACCCAACAAAGCGCAACTCTACAGTATAAATACCTAAATACAGTTACAGTAGTAGAGCCTAGTTAGAGTCACAGGCTATATAAATGGCTACTAACTACCAGCACTAATGCAATTCTTTGGTACAAGATAAATTGCTTAGTATTTCAGTACATTGTCCCATATTTTTATGTAACACTGTAGTACATAACATACAAAATGCGTATTTGATTCTAGAGCAAGATATTATGTATACTTATAAGTATGACTCACTCACATGATCTCAAATGCAGAATCGATAACGAAGCCTTAAGTCAAGTCAGGAGCAATAAAAATAAAAATGCTGCTTGTGTATGCATGGTGTACTTAAAGGTGAAAGCTTTAACGATGTAGACAAGGGCATGAGCGAGAGTTTCAAGAAAGTTTTCAGATGAAGTAAATCCAACAAAAGATCACATGTCCTCTTTGCAACTAATACGTAATACCAAAACCAAATGATAAATACGCAGTGAATTGCTTGTGAATTGTACTGTGTATACAATACTGCAGTAGAGATTTTATTTATTTCGTTTAGAAATCTAAGTAGAAATGTATAAAGTGTTCAACATTTCAGTTTCATACTTAACTAATAAATTTTTAACGGGATGCCTGCATATTTCGTTAAACTGTTACTGTCAATTAACATTTTAATAGGACACCTAAACTTGGATGCTTTGTAAACAACGTAAATTCTTTCAAGGATCCTCCCTACCCAAATATTGGACTCAATTGAAGATAACCATATAACACTCCCACAACGAAATTTCTCGATAGATAAGCTATTTACTATATCTGTGTATTGAACGTTCAAATTCAAAATTCAAATTCAAAATATATAACAGATGCCTAAGTTTGAAATTGTAGAGTTCTATCTGCTATAGTACATACTACAGATATTCAGCATAGAGCTACATTAACACTAACAAAAACTGCTTTCACTACTTTCACTGGCCTGGCCTGGCCCACTGCCGATAACCATGTTTGTATGACGTAATAGGGAAAGTGGTAGGGTGATCTCTTTTGGGCTATGTTGTAACATCAACAGAACTGAGTCTACAATCTACTTCCACATTCAGTCCAGCACTAGCATGAGCGTGCAGTGATGCGATGCAATGCAGTTCAGTCCAAATACTTTCTCCAATCGTGAAACGTACACTCACTCCAGGCAATCCTACTCTCTGTCATCGACTAGCCTGCCTAAAGAAGAAAAAAATCAGCCGGTTCTCATTTTCTTTCTTTATATCCATCTAAATAGCTAGGTTGATTATATTTATGCACGTATGAGTCATATCACATGCTCTGAAATCCGTTGATACGCATTATAATGCACTGCAGTGCAGGAAGAAAGGCCATTGTTATTTCCATATGCATTTTGTCACCTGCGCTAACAAAAACTTGCGGAAAATTTTCTTTGTAAATTTACATAGATACATGGAAGTCATAAAAATGATAGTCTATATGTAGAAGCCGACGTCTACAGTTTACAGGTATTTCCACAATTAGATATAGTAGCTAGAGAATAATACATTTATTTTTTGCATAAAAAATGTAGTGGATCACATTACAATTTACAATTAAGAAGTCAGCCTTGAGAAATATGTTACTTGATACCAGTACTACAGATACTTGTACTAAATATATTTATAGCTCAATATGCACGTGTTTATAGTTATATGTAGCAATACGTAGATAAATATAGACATAAGTTTTAAACAGACGCTACTTTCACATAAAACACCTGAACTTAACTTCTCTACGTGCCAACATTTTCTTTCTAAGCCTTCATTGTCATATTGCATAGGGAAAATGTCCCCACTTTTCTGACGTCTCATTTCCATTAGTGATGCTAAACAGCCAGCCATTAACATGTGATGTCAACCTGGTTTTGGTTTGGTTGTTGGTTCTCCTTCATCTGGGCGGTTGCGTTTTTTGCCTGCATTATTTTTGCCATTAAAGAGAAAGAGGAAAGCCCATTCGATTACAGACCCTTTTAGTAAATAGGTTTAGCTAAGTAAAAACTAAAATGCTTGACGTGACGTGCCTTGCCAAAGTATTCATACCTCTCTATACCTTAAATATATCAGTTGTGGTATATGTTACATATAATATTTGCAGTTTTCTTTTGCACAGTTAAGCTGTAGTACTTCTTTGATATGAATCCCTCAAAGAGAGTATTACATAACCAAACTAAATGTCAATTTGTTATACTCCAGTACAAAAAGAAAAGTCAATCCCACCATCAAGACAAGAGTTTGCTATTAAATTACAGTCTCGCCTCTTTCGATTGATTTGCAAGTAAGAAACGAAACTGGAGCAAAGTTATAAATGGCAAGCATTCTTTTTCGATTAATCATCCACGGGCTACTTAACTACTTGTAATCTATAACTGTACAGTATTTCATATCAGTTTATACTTTGCCGATTAATAGAATCATTAGCGTCCCTACAATGAAATCTCAGAATGATAAGAAACAATGAAAAATTACTTTCCATTTCTGGTGGGTGTGTATCTGTAACTAGAAACTAGGGCCGGTGAAAGTTATTGATTTGTCGGCCCGAAATTCCAACTCTAACTTTCTTTTCTACAAATTCTACAGCATATATGTATTCAGCTGTTCGTTCACCTTCATTTTCTGCGGTACATTACACAGTCGTGCAGGCTTTCTCTTTCTTTCTCCGTGCGCTTCAATAGCTTACTTTATATTGCTTTCTGAGGAATTACCTTGAGCATGATTTTTCAATTCCAAGAACACTACATTTTACAATATTCAGTGGAAAAACAGCAAACAAATATATATGGGATTAAACCGGAGCCAAATAATTGACTCAACTTCAAATCTTGACTATCCATCCCAAAAGTTCTCCTGGAGAGATTTATTAAATAAGCTTTTCAAATACTTAGGTAAAATATTTTCTTGTAGAAAATGTACCTAACCCAGCATTCCATCAACTTAGTATATTGAATGTGAGACCTGTCTCCACTGTCAACATCTCTTTATTCATTCTTACAGATAGAGTATTACAGATAGAACGAACGAAAGTAAAGGCTTTTCTCGATAATATCATATTTAGAGAGTTGGACATATCAGCACTAAAAAGTTATTTGAACAGCAAAAGTTTCTCAGAATAATTTCTTGTATTTTTGTTGTGTCATGTCATGTCTAAATTATGCGTAATGGAATTCAGTTCAGGGACAAACAAAGTGTCTATAAAATTCTACAACCTCTCAAATAACTAGCATTACCTAAAGAACTTCGTAGAATACATAATGTGCTCACAGAAGGAATGTTCTATAAGTAGAGTACACAAGTCAGACAAGTCTCTATGTATCATGATCATGACGATGAAGAAGTACTTCACACATAAATATACATATATTATACTATATCAGACTTCCTTTCAACTGCAGTACTGCATTCGGTTAGTTTGCATGTTGACTGTCATCTACGTTATACAGAGCTCAATAGTTTTTCTCCAGAACTGAATTGTCCTTCCTTCTATTATGATATGTTGATTCAAAGTTGCATGCCAAGAAGAAGAGAATCAGCTCGATAAATCACAGTATATTTGACACCCGTCCTAGTTTCGGGTCAAATTATACATACGGGTGCACTCATTTTTAAGCTCATGTATATACTTAGTATAGAAGAGTATTAACATTTATTTCTCTAATGTGCCCATATTAGCCTATTTATTATCTGTAGTTGCCATTTCATTTGTATTTCAGTGCAAGTATAGTATTTCCACATATTAACATTTGCAATACTTAGAATTAAGTATCCGAAGGAGGAAAAATAAATCAAAATCACATGCAATTTCAACGTGTTTGTTGACTACTGCCTAGTTCTCTCCTTTGCTCAAATAATATTCACAGTTATATAGGTAGTTTTATTTGTATTATGTATTACGTTCTAGCTTCCAGGAAAAATATATTTACCAAGAGTTTGGAATACATATTTTTCAATAACAAACCATTTTGACACAGTAGTTTGTTTTCAAGCAGTTTATATGAAGATTCTTGCAAACAACATCACGCTACATAGAACCAACTTTATATAGTGTTTGCCATCAACTTGCACTATCTGTACTTACACTACAACGCAAATGCAGGTAGCTTCCCTTGACGTTTATCGTTAGGTTTAAGTATTTCATACGTGAACTATAATTATGTGCCTATATATAATACACATATAGTCTCATATTGAACAGAGGATTATTATTATTTTGACTGCACCTTTAATTCTCCGTCATGAACTTTACTGTCAGCTTTCTATGATATAAACTCGTGACTAGGCTGGACTAGACTACTTGTCTAGACTCTAGACTTCTATTTAAACAAGTTCACTAGATATTTCACATCTGCATAGAAGCAAAACTATTATACAGAGGACAACTTTATCATAATATGGGGTACCTACACATTACGTCCTTTTGAAACTGTCAATGTCATATGCCCGTGTGGTTAGTGTGTTGTGGTAAATGTCATGCAGGCGGGTCTTGTATCTGTCTTTTTATCTGTGTCATTCATGCAGGTAAAGAATCTACAGCATATTACACAGATACTAATTGAATATATTTATAACTATGTCAATCCTCATTCAGAAATTCATATTTCATAGCCAAAAGAAAATTAGTAGCTATAATAATTCATAGACATAGACAAAGAGTAGACATTTAATGAGTATGTTATTCTATAGATTTTCCATATCCATATGAAAAAGTAAACAAATTACTTCACATTACATAATTAATTATATTTCCATCATTATCCATTCCTTCCTTGCTATTAGCATTACGTTCATATGTAGCAACTTTTAATGCGATCGATATCCATATAAGGTTAATTGAACAAAACGAAGGTAAAAGCAATTATTTCTGCATTACTAAAACAGACAGTCACACGACTAGACAGCTACAATTCACAAAATGTAAACTGTGGGATTTATACTTAACCGCATACTGCATCATCAAGGCTAAATAATTGTTTAGTTTAGGACAAGCTTGCGTAATTACGTCTGGACACGCCACATTAATGAAATAGTACCACAATAAACTAAATTTTGTACGTAATGTAGTGAATTAGAAATAGATACTTAAATATTTGCATTAGAACCCTACGGCATAAAATTATCAGGCAAATGAATTCCCTTTTTTGAAGTGAATTTCATAATTGCATTATTTTCAATAAGCCCAAATAATATTTGGCGGTTTAAGTTTATGCATATAGAAAATATACACTTACTGTAATTCTGAAGGACCTTCTTCCAGGATCATTAACCCGTTTGACCCAAATCTCCTCAGATTTCTTGGTCCCCGTTTTGGTAGCCGTTCCCGAGCCATTGCTCCCAGCTGCTGCCTCTCCACTTCCATTTTGTCCAGCAGCCTCAGGTTTAGTTTTCATTTCCAATAAGGTCCTATCAATAAATAACTCACATAATTTCGCTTTATTCTGGGACAACTCCGTTTCACGGTATTTCTTCGGTTTGCAAGTAAGGTTTCCACTGCTACTGCTTTTAGCTAACCGGACACCAGCATCAGGCGTGGGAACATCCGTGTTTCCATTAGCTGGTTTCTCCTGGACTTTTTTGTCATCTAGAGCATCATCAAGGGTATTCTCAGCTACATCTTCCCCTTCCCCATCGTCTTCTTCCAAACCACCTTTGTCACACAGCTCTACAAACTTCTCCAGGGTCGACAGGGCACGTTCTTCAATCCCAATAGAGCCGGTTCGTTTCCTTTCCAAATTTATTACAAGACCGGAACCCGACATTTTGAAATATGTCTTTACTTTTACAAGTATCTGTACAGTAAGAAAAGTAGAGCAGGGGAGTTTTGTCTTTAGTTGAGTTGAGTGAGTAAAACGATTCAATTAGTTAGCCCCCAATTGAGATTGATCTTTATCACTGCTGATTTGATAGCGTTGCTTAGCTTTGCTTTGCGTGTGGTATGGTGTATGTAAAATCGAGTTAGTTTTGTCAGCTCAGCAGGAAATAGTTGCAATCAGCCCAGTTAACAATGAAGATATTCATAGCGCTCATGAATTCTTTGAGAATAGCTTGAGGATACTAGTAACTGATTCCATATTGGATGAATAAGTATTCCTTCAAAAAGTTTAATCGATGAAACTGGCTTAGAACATCAAAATCTTCATATGTAGAATGCTCACACACCTGTCTCACTCTCACTCTTGCAAATTCTGTCGAATCAATAACGTGACGTATTATTAGCTATAGTAAATACTCGTCAATAAGAAAATTCTTCTTCGAGATATTTCTATTCCTTAGCAAACACTAGTAAGTAAGCACTTCACTCTTAAAATGCAAAGCAGGGTTGTATCTTGCAGAGAACCGGATTCCCACTGCGGTGAAACGTTTTGTTCCAAAATCATAGCAGGGAATCCCTAGCAAAAGTTCAGTTCAGTGCGGATTTATCTTGAGTAGGTAACTTAGCTATGTAACGCAAATGACAGAGCTTTGACGATTACGGCGGAAAACTACACTTTAACTAAACTACTACAAGACAAGGTTAGTTCAGCGTTAAGCGTTGTTCTTTTCTTCCTTGGCTTTGGCTCTTGTGCTAATAATATTAGAACAAGGGATTGAAGTTGAGTTGACGTGCAGGTTTTGTTCTTAGAAATGGCAGACAGCTTGGCGCTGGTTGACAAAAGGAAATGCAATGCCTTGCTTTGTAGTTTGTAGTAGTAGTTGTAACATAATTTAATCTAATCTAATGTAAGTTAAGGAAGTAGAGGAGGTATGTAAAATTGCAAGAGTCAAGTCAAGTCAAGTCAGCTCCTTTTCTCCAATTGCCAATTGAATGCAAATATTTCTTTACTCCTTGTCGTAAATAGTACGTCTTGGCTTGAATTAGAATCTGACTGCTCCGTTTCGTAGCTCCTTCTTTACTGTTGACTTTGACTTTTGACTGCAATGCATTAACATACGTAAGTCAAATCAAAGCAGTGCAGTAAAGAGTAAAGTACATAAAGTACAGAGTACAGATAAATAAAGGCAAACCCTTTTGCAGAGTTAAATGACTCCAAATTTTATGTTGACTCGATTGAATGTACATATAAGTGTATTACTTAAAAGATAAACTATGCACTTCGATGTAAACGTAACTAGTATATAGTATCTATGTAAAGTTGTACTTTGTACGTGTATCTGTAGTATTTAACTATTAAGTAATGTAAATGTAGTTGTAGCACTGTTGGCTTATTTGCATTGCTTTGCTGGCATGGCAGTGGCACTGAAATAGAATGGCACTCTATATCTGTAATGTAATCTTCATGTAGTGCTTCTGCTGCAGTTCAATAATAACGTTGAGCAGAATAGGACAAAGTCACAGAGACACTTCTGAGAAATTCGCAATGTACTTTAATTCAAACAGCAACTAACGTCACGTCAGACCTTTTTATGCCGAGTGTATACAATTGGAATTATAGGAACGTCTCTTCTCTTAAGAATGAATTAAGTGTCAAGTCAAGCAAAAGGCAAGTCACTAATTCTTGTACGTAAGTATTGCAATAAATATTAATGCATTTATAAATGCAATTGCATCTAAAATCTAATTATGTATGACTTTTTTGCATAATTATTTTGCATTTATCTGTAATGCACATGAAATAATACAAGTTGAGATATTTTATCATTCACAAAGAATTTTTGTAAATGTAAGTGATATTTAGTTTGGCTTTCCTTTTCTTGCCTTGCTGGCGGCTAAACAGTAATTAGCTACAATGTAGTACGAATAATATTAAGCAGCACTTTCGGACTGTGAGATGAGATAATTATGGCATTCTTTTGCATTCAATGCCCTTCCTTCACGAAAGCAATCAATACTAGATTTGGTATGCAAATGAAAATGTAATGTATTGTAATTGACAGAGTTAGTTTTAGTTCGTTTGTGTTTCTACTAATAATTTGTACAATGGAATCAGTCCTTTTGTGTTACACTGGCTTGAGCTAACTTGTTTAGTGTTGAGGAAGGCGATGATTTAAAGAGACAAAAAAGTCTATCGCAATTTTTTACAAATACAAATACATGTACATTGAATTGACAATACAGAATACAGCTTTATCTTCTTCTTAGCTTGCAAAAATATCCAATTCTTGGAAAATTCCTTTCAGTAGGTAGTATGTAGGCTACTGAAACTTTGCCAAATAAATTCGAACAACAAGGAAGATTGAAAAGGGTATAATGGTTTTGTAGTTTGAAGTAGCGTGTACTTATTTCGCTTTTCTACACGGTTAGATCTTGAATCTGTGTAGATGGTATTAAGTAAGTAAATATTACGTCACTTTATACTGGGATTAGGATTCATCCATTTAATTTATACTTTTGATGCGAAGGAAAGTTTAATTTTAATTTCCTGAAGTAGTATACTCGTAAATGTATCTGATTGTGGTCTTCTGTGCAGTATCCTGTATCTTCACCTTAAAACAGCATTCGTTGCAATGCTAAAACTTTTAAGGTCATTCTAATTTTAGATTTATTATGCGACAGCACAGCAGCAGAGGTTCGGTGATGCTCTTCAGCTTACTTCCAGTTCCAACTCAGCTTTGCATTTGCATGGCAATGGCAACTATGATTAATTCAAATTCCAATAATTCTACGGTCTCGTTGAATTAGTTTGAATTCTAAAATACGATGGTGATAATGTTAATCATTTAGCAAGTCAATTCCTTTTAAACTTTAAACAGATCCTCCAGGCCAAGGCGCAGGGGTAATTGAACTCTGCCAAAAATTCTTCCGTCAAAACTTTTCTGCAAGATTCCAATTCATCAGCCAGGCCCGTAGTCTGATAAGCTACAGTAGCATGCTTTATCTTTATCTTCAAACTTCTTCACCTCGAATTCGATAAGATTTGAAGTTTCTATCAATAAACCACTTAGGTAGATTTATCCAGTACTATTGTAAATTGTACAAGATAAGATTCTTTTCACACACACATAAAATATCTTTTTGCACTGTTAGTCAATTAAAGTTAGATTTGCTCGTATTTATGCATCTGTTTTCGATTCTAGTTGGTAATTGGTATAAATATTCCTTTTAGTTGAAGCAGATTTATACGAAAGCCTAGATTTACCTAGAGGCACAAACTTTTATCACTAAAACTATAGTATTGCATTGATAAAGACAAGTTTCGATTTTTTGCATAGGAGCTTTTGCCTAAAAGTAGTAAGTAGGTATAAGATGAACAAGAGTCGGTTCTGTTCTTTAGATTGTAGCTCCTTAAAAAATCCTTACGTAAGCACACAAACTATAAACTCTTTTTCTGCATTATGTAATAGCACCTAAAACAGCGAACGAAGGTCGTCGAGTAGAAATAGACATTAGCTAGTTGGGAAGATGTGAGTGAGACGCCTTTCCGTCATTAATCATTTGTCTTTGCCATCACTTAGCTTAAAAGTGGCTTGCTTTTTCTAAAGAGTTGAGTAGACCACTGGCAGATTCTTCTTATCTTCGAGGATGATTTAATTTATCATAATAACACACCTTTTCCCCGTCAGCTTTCAAAATGAACTTCTTTACGACAAAGGCGAATGAAACCATTCAATTCAGAATTGATAAATGGATGACACTGTACTGGAAGTCTGATACTTTTTACTTGAACTTGATTAAAAAGTGAAGTCCTAAGTCCATCTATAGAGCCAATGGTATCTTGTACACTCTTCCAAATTTTTCATTTTCCTTGTTTCATGATCTTGGCAGTAGGCATTGATCCATTCAGGATACAACCATACGTATCCTATAAATTAAAAAAAAAATACATTTATCATTTACCCAATTACAACTATGTAGGTATGAACATTTTAATACCACACTACATACAGACAGAATACAACAAAAAATTGATCTACCGGAAAGCAATCTTTATACCTACCTAATAGCCTAAGTAATTGTGTTACCTTTATAATTATTGTGTATGCAGTACATTAATACAGTTTTAGTATATTTATCATACCAAACTACTACTAAACGAATTAATGGTTCATATAACCCGTATGACTAATATTATTTCGATATTTCCTGTTTTTTTTTCTGATGTTCTCATACGAAACAGTTATATTTGTGTAAACATTATAAATGGGTATCAAAATATTTATAGACAAATGCGATGTGTCATGTTTTCTGGTACTAGAGTTTAGTAAGTAATGTAAACACACTATGCAGCTTACCAGCTCACTAAAAACTCCCCACTAGCACTGATTATTTATGAAATACTTACATTGACTAAATATTTACGGATTATATGTAATCTTTTCCTCCTACACATCCCACTGTCCCCAGGCATACTAAATTACAGTAAACACAATTTACGCTGTGGCAAATGTATGATAAATACATCTCAAACAAATAGGCATTGTAAAATACGCATGACAAAAATTGCTGCCTACTTTGAGAATCCTTGTTATGTTGACAGATATGGAAATAAAATAAGCAAACACAGAAAAGATTCGTTGAAAACAAATAAAATGTGCTTGGAATATCACATCACACCACATCTCATGTTATGTCATAACAATAAAGTTGAAAACATTGCATTGCATTGGCTTATTATCGCTGAGACGTGTCATTCAGCACTAGCACTAAAAATAAGTAGGTACTGTCTGTCATTCTTATTAACTCCAAAGTATGTGTGGGAACAACAAGATAAAATACTTATTCATTCAGTATCACCATCATCGTCAATCTTTTATTTATCCGTTTTATTGTCAAAGGTCAGATGAATATCAGCTAACATAAGTGTGCAAAATTTTTGTCCTGATTCTAGTACATGCGTAAGAATTGTTTACACTTATCATATAAACATTTTATATTAGACATGAGCATCTATAGTAAGTATAGTATAGTTACAATTTTTTGTTTTATTTTCATTTCGACCGACTAAAGACATTGGCTTACATTTCACACTCTTAAGATTTAAGTGACATTATTTGCAACGGTTGCGGTTGCGATTGGGTTTTAGTAAACCATAATAAAGCACACTATCTATGTATAAGTACCCTTTTACTACAACGCAAAACAATCTATATGTTACTGTATGTTGTATGTTGTATTTACATATATGTCTTAAGAATAATACATTCGTAATAAAAACTTTTAATTAAATTAAAACATGTACTCCTGTACTGTACAGTGTACTGTCAACTGTAGTTATAAGAAAATAGTTTACTTTATGTGCATTATCATCTGTAGTACTTATTAAATTTAGCTTTCTAAGTAAGGAAATGCCTTTGGTATTTTTGCTATCATTTTTCGGAGAAATATCATCAAATGACCTTTGTAAATCGTAATATTTAACTCTTGAAGATGTTCTCGGAAAAACTGGCACTTAAAGTGTTAAAAGAATTTATCTCGCCATTTGCAGCAGTGCAATCAAGCAATTCAGCCTAAAATTATGTTATTGTAGTACTCCTAAGTAGTCCTCAAGCACTTAGGCTGACGTCTCTTATACTCTAATGCAAATACATTTCACTTACACTGCTCTTCTTCTGATCTGATGTGCTCTGATGTGTAGGAATTTATGTAAGATTATTGCTTATTGATGCAGGAAGATAAGGAATCGACTTTGAAAAACATAGTAATAGTGCATTTATATACAGTAACAGCTAATTGGTCAGTTGAATACGAAGAATGTTTTATGTATTATTAGATATACACAAATTATATTATATATATCAACTAACTACATTAAATATACAATCAAAGAAGATATGACTGTCTTAATCATTCGGTTTCCTGCAAGCTAGTATAAAAATAAATTGCCATATCCTGTGTAAGTACTATTTGCGTTGCTGTTGCTAAATATATTTCATTCTTAATAAAGTTATATTTTAACTGCTTCCATGCAGAATGAGGCGTATACTAAGTATGCTGCAATAAACATCTACTATAGCACACTAATATAATAATTACACATATATATACATATACCAATCTAAGTAAAGTAATGTAATGTACGAGTACAAATGATTTACAAGTAGAAGACACTGACCGATAATGATATTCCAACAAGTGAAGCTGAACTGATGTGCTGTGACGTGCATTAATTTAGAGAGCGGAGTGAGTACGCTTGTTAAATTATATTCAGCAACATTATCATTAGAAATGAGCTAGTGTAAGTCGTAAGTGTAAATTATAATACAGCACAACAACGAACGTAACGAAGGCAAAAGGGCTTCTGTACAGTTAAACTATACACATTAGACTGACAAGACAACTACCTAATAATAATATAATACCGTCGACGAATTCAATTTAAGTAAAGCCTTCAAAAAAGCATGCTAATTCGACTCGACTCACTTCACTTCTCATTCCCTCATCACACCACTCACTCCACTAGCACTTTTCCTTCCCCGTCCTTTCTTATCTTTCTTCAGTAGACAAACAACCAGAATAAGTCATGATTGAAAGAAATACAATGGAAAATGAAATAGAGAGCAAACAAGAGTACAAGATAACGCTAGCAGCTCACTGAACTGACTGATGTGAACTGGATGAGATGCGGTAGCAAAGCAAACCTTGGAAAGAAACATAATGTCAGTAAAGTACAATCTCATGTCATAAACTCATAAACTCCTGTCTGTGTGTCTAAACTAAGCTTAAACTCTAAACAACAAAAAAGGTATGAACAGACAAATAAGACAAATTATTGTATCTTTCCTTTTAGTACATCTCCAGAATATATATTTAATGTCAAATGTATGGAGCATAGACATTTCATTGCTAACTAAATACAGATTTTGATTTAACTTATCATTATACATCTTCTATTAGTAATTCTGAAAAGTATTCGCAGTTTTGAATTTACTTACAATAAATATTACCTACCTATAATATGCAATTCAATATACTGAAACGTCTACAAATCTGTCTACATATATGGTCAAAATGTTGCTTACGAGTTTTGCTACTTGGTATTGTTTGTGTTTGCTATTTGCTATTGTGTTTGCTATTTACGAACTAAACGTTATCGCACATAATTAGTTTTCATTTAAAGTTCTCGTAAATAACTCATTTAGCTAGACTGAACGGCTACAACAATAAATACACTAGAACATATTTACTAATATAGTATAACATAAATGCAGATCATTTTCGATTCTCTCATAAAATCTTAATTACTGAAAATTCGGAGCAAACTGACAAAATCGTTTTGGTTTTAGCTGAAGATTCGAATTATTCATCTTTACACACATTTGCAAAATATATTGCAGTACAAAATCTATACCTATAGCTAACTGGGATTTTCCAATAGTAAAATTGCAGCACTCAAACCTAACTCCTATCTATATTCCTTGACTCAAACTAAATAATAGTCATTTTAGTCATATTATATATTATGTAAGTTCCACAGTGAATATGTACAAGCTCATCATGACCATGAATGACACTTTGTATTGTATTCAATAACATGCTATTTCCTAATGACTTGATAATTGCACTTAGGTATATTAGACAGTATACTTATGTACACGCATTCTGTAGATACACAGATGTGTCACACATGGGCCAAAATTGGAGTTCTTTTGTTTTGGAGTCTATTTACTACATTTTGCATGGTAACTTTACCAAGCAGGATCCAGTATCATCAAAAGCTGACATGACGTCACATAATACATACTATTCAAGTCTAAATGACTTCTATTGTACGTACATCACTAATTAATAGCAAACAGAATTAGTTAGTATCTCGCATGCATACAAATTACGATCCTCTTTCTCCTCTTTCTCGTGATGCGAACTCATTTCAATTCAACGAATAAAGAAGGAATCCAAAACACTACATTTGCATGACTTTTATATAGAAAGGGAGCTAGGGATGGTATAAAGATGTTTTAGTGTGTTTTTATATTAGTCAGTACTGTTCTGTAGTTTTTTAGAATTAAAGAATATCACATTTCACCTAAACAGATTCAGATGAGGTACATGAATCACAAATATGCAGAAAAAATAAAGTTGTTATGTAAATGGACGTTTCGCGTTATTCTCATAAGTATAGCAATAGTGGATATATAAAGAAACAAGAGCTATGGTAAAATAGGCTTTTAGTTTAATGGCCTTTAAAGCTAATGGCTAAAGTAAGTAAGGGTAGAGGAATTGCACAACTATTTTATTGACAATTCAATGACGAATGGTTGTAATATTTATACTGTACATTATATAATTTCGATGCAATTAAATAGGTATGATTTCCCAACAGTTCTATAAAGTTTAATTTACCTAAAAAGTGCATACGCGAAAGCGCATAATCGCATTGATGAGAATTGTATAAAACTACATTATAACTACCTTGTTTGACAATATATACTTTCCTTAGAGAAAATTCAGGATAATGTTTTTATATACACAAAAGAACATTCTCTGTGTGTACAAGTGACGTAATTGTACTTGCAAATAATTCAGAATGCCCGTGCATGTCCATTATTGCCTAAAATAGTGCATAACAATGTTGGCAATTTCCCCATGTGATATAAGTTTGCCCTCGAAGTGGTTTACATAGGTACAGATTTGCCCATTTCGGTATTTCACCTTTAAAACAAAAACAAACGGAAACTCTGCCTTGAGACACAAATTCCTACTGCTGTTTGCATTCCGTCAACAACACTTCTGTAGAGTAGACTGTCAGAATAATAATCTACGACAACATCTTACATAAAAGTAATTTGCAGGGGTACCAAAGTGCTATTTATATCAAATGCCTTATATTTACTAAGTTACAAGTATCTTTATAATTTGTATACAGCAAAATATAAGGGCTCTACATATTCACATGGTTTATATAGTTTATCTTTATTCTATGACAAAAAGACAATATAGACTACATACAAGCACATGTAAGTAAGGAAGTGATGTAAACTTTTGAGTTGTCTATCTATCAATGTCGCTCCTTGTCTCTGTATCCACGTACAGCCTAGCGAATCTTTGACGCTTCATCAACTAGATTGCTTTTTCATCTCTCGGAGGACTCGCCATGCATGCACCGAGTCAAGTCTACGTATGTAACGGAAGTAACGTTGATTTTAAAGTAACTAGTAGTAGAGATATAAACCATGGGCGATGCAGGTACCCTTCATTCTTCATCTTTCCAAACTATTATTCTGCACTCCTTATCTGATGAGATGAGACTATAACGGATTACGCCATTCGTGCAATGAATTTGTTCAAAATAATGCTAACATGTGATGTCACTTGTACTCCAGACTCTAAGAAGGATGTATGTGATGTGGAAAAGTTTCGAAACTCTATTTTGTACTAGTTTAGTAATTTACTGTAGTAGAGGCTAAACTTGTTAGATATTATTATTATGTAAGTATGCTCACATTACTCCATAACATTTTACGTAAGCGTCCTACGATATTAAGGCGCTTTGAAATGCTTTTATGATTTCTTTGGGTTTGTACATTACATAACTAAGACTTCATAAAGTCAGGAAAATAACGTCAAAGAGCTTTCTGGTAAATAGTAAACAAAGACATTTCAGTCGTAACGAAATGCAAATAGGCACCTATACCTATATACTTATAGAATGGTAATACTATTTATATAATAATGTTATACAATACAAATATGAGTAAACAATATGTTTTTGTCTTGTATTTGTTTCGTAAGGTAATTTCAAGTCATAAATGGAGAAAATAGTCCTATTGGCAACCTAACGTATTCGTAGTTTCGTTACATTAATATGCATGAATCATTATCCAAATGGTTTTATGTAATAACTAATTAATTGTCATTAACATTGCTGACAAATGTCAATAAGCAAAACCAAACTATCTGCCTACTGCCTACACTACACGCATAAATACAACACGCAGTAGCCTTTGAAATTAATTCCAATGACAACCTTTTGGGTTTGTGATTATTGTCTAATAATAAACAAAAAAACAAGCAGAATGAGCATGAGCCTTATTTAATGATGATTAGGGCTTAATGATTCATATAAGTTTATTAATTAATGTATATTTCCAGAAAATTGTTGGTCTATTATTTACCAATTATGATAAAAGTACAGTACAAAATATCAGTCTGCCCTGCCCACTAACTGTGCCTCTGTAGGGACCACAATACCCATCTAATTAGTAACTAACAATTAAGGATTAATTTATATAAAATATTAAAAACAAAAATACTTTCTACATAGGTACAGTAGTAGACAATCCTTCACCCAACTTAATTAATTAACATTGTTCGTTTCCATTTTAAGTTGCTTTGTTCAAAGAAATGCTAATAAAGGAACCTACTACCCACCCATACATAAATGTAACCCCCAATAGTCATAAACCCAAATTTAAATGGAACAAAATGGCAGTGAGAACAACAACAATATTTATAGCAAAATGGGTCACATAATTTTAGTACCCAACTTAGTAATACTAGCATAGACTATTTTGGCAAGTGCCAAAAATTCACATTGCATACAAGAACATGCCAGTACACAGTCAAATAAAGCTCCCACGACAAATATATCCACAACTGTAACTTCCATACACGCATGATACTATCAAAGACCAAACCAAACAGCAAATAAACAACTTATGGATTATTGAGCTATTTTGGCTATTTAATCGATTTCACCAAATTTGAGAACAATGAACTATGCTATTAAGATACAATAAACAACTAACTAGCTTACATCTTACATAAAGGCGGACATTGGACATGCTAATACTAATGCTATAGATTGTGTTGCGTTACATTATATTTGAGTTCATTGTTTTGGTTTGTTTTGCTCAACCTCCTTGCGTGTGTTTACGTATGCTGCTAAGTAAATGACTAGGTTTCCTTTTACAAAATACTCAAACTAATAGCAATGGATTTCTGATGTTTCGGCATAAGCCAAGGCAAGGCAAGCCAAGCCACCAACAATAATGGCTAATGCATGACAAAACAGAACTGAATTGTTTTGCTCTGAGTCGACGAAGGAAATAATTCATTCTTCCTCGATCGACACATTTGTTTGTGTTGCATTTGCAACAAAACCACTATGTAACGTGTGCAATTTGAAAAGGCAAGTCTATACAGGAAGTTTAAATAGTGTAGAATGTAGAGCAAAGCAGAAAACTTTTAAAATTATTCTTGTTCCTGTCCTGTAGGACAATTTTGGCTAGGCTGTCGACCCAAAGGAAGGGAAAGATGTCAATACTTATACTGCAGGAAAACTTTTACAGGCTAAAAATTTGTCATTCCCTATACAGGATTGTACAATATAGGTATAGGACAATGTCAAGTCAACTGTTACTTTTTATCTCCCAAATCAGTAAACTTTAGCGGTTTTGTCAAAAGAGAATTGGGCCGTACCGTCTACCGTGTCGTTTGCCATACTAAAATCTACGTAACATATTTGTTCCCTTTTATTTACAGAAGCAGAACGGAACCGATTAGAAATGCGCTGCAATGCGGTAGAAAGTAACTTAAAGTGGCGAAGCCAAGCCAGCTGTCTAAAAATTAGTTGCTCACTTTGACTATTATATCTAATGGGATTCTGATAAGGAACTTCGCTAGTCACACAAATATACAATTAATTGGTCACATTTAATTTTAATGCATGTACACATACATTACATAAGGGATTTACTATGGAGGCAGTTATTACACTAATTACGAGAATTACGACTACAAATATACGGTGAAAGTGCAGCTTTACTTATTACTGAATTTTAATGATCTTTACTACGCTTACGTGTTAATTTTAAAATAATTTAATAATTTAATTTTTAAAATACGTAGATCATATTCTCTCCTAACTAACAAAAACTTTCTTTACTTCTCTCCTAAGGCGTATTTTATTGTATGTAACTTTAACGCTCATTTATTTGCCATTATTATTATCAATACTTAATATATATGTATCTGTATTTATTGGCTTTTTATGCTGTTATGATTTAGTAGATATGGGGAGCGTATATTTATAATCTATTTGCATCCTTCCTAAATGTACCGAATTTTATTGGTCTTCAACTGTAAAGATTAGCCCCTTATTTACGAACTAGTAAGTATTGTAATGTAATATTATTGTTTCTGCTTTTAAAAACCCATGAACTTATGCCATACCCACATGAATATTTATAAGCTTCTACATTTCATTTCGCGTTGCATGTTTTCCTTAAAATTTCTATTCAACAAATACTAATTTGCATTCAAGCAAGAGATACTATTCACTATCTAATATCTACTTGTACAATTATGTTAAGTACAATTAAAAAGTAATGCACCACACTGTAGATATCTAGTTAACCTACACGTAAAAAAATATTTTACATTAAACTGCATTACTAGCCCATCATCATCTAATTTATACTGTGTGGGACGTGTGCCTATATACTAGACGCCAGTAATAGTAATGCTTTTTATGCTTACTTACAACATACTAAATATTAAAGAGGCACTTACGCATACTATTTATGTAAGTATACGAAATGCATTAATTGCTCATTGATTCGATATCATGTACGATAATATACATTGTATGAATTATTCTAGTCAAACGAGAACGTGAAGTTATAGAAATTAATATTACGGCCAACAAAACTGACAGATAAGTATAACAGTACACACCTAATAAGTAATCTACCTTGCGCTGGGTGTTTTGTTTCAATTTTAATATCACTAGAACAAAGTATTCATAAAACAGCAAGCAGACATTAGGACTACAATTGCACAGAGCCATTGTCATGCCTCTAGTAGCTATAATAAAATAGAATACAGCTGTATAGTTGAAAACTAACCCATTATAATCCTCCAAAGCAAACAATAGCGATATACTTAACAGTAACAGTCATTCAACATCAACACACAAAACACGTCAAACTATCAGAATACGCTAGCGTATGTTTTCCTTGCTCACATCACATCATGTATGTAATGCAAATGTAACTGTATATTTTTATGAGTGCATATCGCAGCAACAGTAAGCAAAACTTTATTAGCAAGCCAGCATGTATTTATGCACATCTAGGCATTAGATCCTAGCTCTACGGCTTACTAGTTTAATCAACTATGTAGAGCCAACAACCAAGCCAAAGCCAAAGCCAAAGCCAACGATCGAACGTTTTATGATATATATACAAAGTCAATAAAATCTTGTGCACGATATCAACTCTTATGTATAATATAAGCCTATAGCTTACAATAATTACTTATTTGTGCAAGGAATGAATGCACACTGCAAAGTTCAAAAACTAACTAAACAAAATGAATGTATAAAGTGCATTGCATACATGGAACTCTGCCATAGGAATACAAAAACAAATATTCCAGGCCAGGCCAAGCCATTGAGACTGACATGACATGAAGTGACTTTGCTTGGCGCTATTGTTAGCTGAAAGCTGTAACAATTCCATACAATGCAAAAAATATTACATTATAACAATTATAAGCTTAGCTTTAGTAAATAACTTAAAGTATATACAGATAAAGCTACAGAGTATGTGCATAAACTACCCACACCGACATTACAGCACTAAAATTGCATTTCAAAGTGCAAGTACACAGTAAACATACATGGATCTTAGTTTGGTCCGAATATTAAGACTATATAGGTAGGTAACGAAACGTATGTCTACTAACCATAAATTATAGGTATAGGAATAGCCTGGCAACAGAAGTCCTTCTAGTTCTAGTGAAAGTCACAATAGCCCATCCCACAACTTATATACAAGAACTTACCTTACTTGCAACAAGGTACCTGTATAGTGTACAGTGTACATTACAAGCTTTCTTAAGTATTACACTACATACTACAATACAATACTTACGTTTACGTTATACTAGTGCAGCATAATTAATTTCGGCATGCAATTTAACATAACCGGATTAATATTACATTTCACTGTGCGAATTCATACAGACACCGCACTGCATAGAAGTATCTCTCAACTAATTTCTGCTATACAGTTAATAAGTGCTAGAGAGACTATAGTTCGTATTTCAGATGTATAGAATATATATTGCCTTGCAGTACAATACACAGTACATGTATATTTATGTAAAAGATCAAAGCAATTAAACAACAAAGCCCATTCAAGTTAAAGTCAAGTCAAGTCAAGTCACTGCTCTTCATAACATAACTGAACCTTCACCTTCTCTTTCCCATCCAGTGTGATTTCAACTTCAAACTTCAATATCCCTCAGCAGGAGAGATTGCATTTTGCATTGCACATATTTAATAGCCACACTCACTACTTACAAGAAGTGTGGCACAGCTGTCCTGTCAGTCTACCCATAACAAGTGTCTAAAGTACAGGTGCCTCCTGCAATAACCATTTCCAATAACTTTTGTCTTTTACCTTTACTTACCCCTGATCTCCTAGATTTTCTATATAATGGTAGCTCCCAATTTGGATGATGCATAGACTTGCGTGACAACTCTAAAACATCTTACATATTACATACGTCACTACGTCAGCATTTAATAGAATCTTCACCATTTATAATCCAATCAAATAAGAAAAGAAACTGTTATACTGAACTTTTAAACAAAAGAAATTCAGGAAAGTTTACTAAATATTACGTCAGTACAATCTTGATTTTCTAAACTAAACGCATAAACACCAAGAAGTACAGTCGAGAAGATCACCTATTTCAGAATAGGCATTAAAAATAAAATTCCATTCTGATAAAATACTGCACTGCTGCAAATAACAATCTCAGTACATATTAAATTAGATCAAAGCACTCAACGAGGTATTTAAGTAGGTAAATTCGTATTACAAGAAGGAAGTATTCACAGATTTTAACATAGCTAAGCAAAATTTCCTATTTTTCTGTTTCACAATTCAGTGATTCATTCACAGACTTTATTATGCATATAATTTATGCACAATCATGTACCAACTGAACTGCAATCCCACTTACTGCATGTCTAAATATGTTCTGATTCTTCTGATGTATGCATATTCGTGCACATTAATGTGGCTAGCTATTTAATTACCATATTTCATCAGGTGAACAATAAATGATGCCCATCAGAAACTGCTACCTACTCATAAGTCAATATATTGAACAACTCCTTGACGATAAAGGTGAGATCAAGATAAATCTATAGCTCTGACTGACTGAAGCGGATTTGATGGAAACCTTAAAGCGATTCGGCTCGGCCGCTCGGCCCACTAATAAAAAATTGTTATACAGCTCGTCAATTTACTTTTGTATGGCTATGGCATGGCTATAGTAATAATTATTTTTCGCCGGAGGGGCTGCAGTTTAAACAGGCACAAACGACGATGTGTTTGATTTAATGCTCAAAGTTCTACAGCTTTGTGTTATGCGTATAAAATGTTAATACGAAATATTGAATTGGATCGAGTCCAAGATTCATCATCCAAATCGGATATTTATTCTATTAAAAATCTTTCCTCGTCGTATCGATATCGTCCCCATTTTGTTAGTAAAGTATACTCATACTGGCTGGTACACTTTAACACACTATTTACTTAAGCCAAGGAGTCAACAAGAATGAGCAGCATACATATTTAGTCTTCACTTCTTGAGTCTGTTATTTTAAACCAATATTTTCAGCTTAAACATCAGTCAGAACAAAAGGATGAAGTAAAAGCGCACTTTACAATTGCAGCCAGTTTCAGTCGCAGTAAAGTAAAGTGGGCTACAGCTACTACAGCTAAGTACAGAGCTGCTAAGTAGAAAATAATATTTAATTAAGCATTCAGCTAGAAATACTACTTGTTTACTCTTACTCTTTGCTGTAATATCAATACACACTTTACATTCCCCGTACAGCTATTTGAATTTTATGCTTACGATCTTCAATCTGAAATATTGCAAAGATGCCAAGTTCCAATCCAAATGTAAAGTAGAACTTTAGAGCATGACATGGCAATGAAGAAAGGCAATGGAAAACAACAAGCAAGGGACTCATACTGATGTGGTATCTTCTTGTGACATGAATTCATTCTTAAATTCTAGGTACATGTTATGGAGCATATATTTAATATGAAGTATAAATTGTCATTCTTCGTGCATTATCTTCATCACCAACCTGACTGACGCGACGCAGGTGAATGGGATCACTCATCCTTTACAATAGCATTATAGTATTATATACAGTAGACTCTGCACTTAGATATACTCTTTTTACATAAATATTCTTTATGTTCCTATACATCTCTTATACAATATTTAAAGTATACTATGTAGATGATGCAGTGAAAAGAGTTTTTCAATTCAGGATTCTAAATTCTAAACAAGACAGAGAGACGGCAGATAAACTCAAACTATATCCTTACTTTACTTTAAGAGATGGTATTCACCAGCAGAGTGATAAATAAACAGTCTTAGCGCTAGCCTCAGCCTCAGATCACATTTATTTAATATATAATGTATGTTATATCTTTAGGTGTGCGCAGATCGAATTTTCATGTAAAATCAATGCCTTGCTGCATAATGCAGGATAAAGTGTTCCTATTCCTATAGAATGAAATACAATGTAATATCAGAAAATTCAATAGTAGTGGTGAAAAAACGTGGACATTTTGTAACCAAACCAAACTAACCAAAACTAAAGTTTATCACTAGGGAAGTCCAACAAGGGTACTTTATAGTTTATACAAATGTATCAAGCTCTTTTTCTCCCTAAAATACATGCGTTCCTCCTCAATTATTTAGGAATCATTTCAACTGAACTGAACTCAACTCACAGAACCTTTGCATTGTACTAGCTTAACCAGACAAGAAGGAAGGCAACGAATGCAACGCAATGATGATGAAAAGAAGAGATCGGCTCAGTTTTTCCTCTCTCTCCACGTGCCTTCTTGTTCTCTTTCCACATCTTCACATCAACCAACTGTGCGAGGTCAATCGATACATTCTGACAATGACAATGACATATATTCTCTTTTTTCTCATTCTTTAACATAAAATACATATAAATGGCTACTTAATATTAACACAATACATTATGTATTAATCAACTGCTATTGGCAATACGTAAATATTACATAATTATGAATACTTTCGCCTGTATTTATTACATTCTCCGACATAGTTGCCAAAACATATTTGCAAACCACTAATAACATTCGTTATACATCAGTAATCTAGATTCCAAATTCTTTATAAATAATATATGTTAATGACATAAATTTTCAATGGCCCCTTTTACAAAATTCTCATAACATTACATGTAATAAATGGCCAATGAACTTGAAGAACTACATATTTTTATTGGAAAACGATAAATTTTTAAGCCAAGACCTTTCCCAAACATTTAATATTTCATAGCAGATATCTCTCATACAAATAAAAGGACATTTACACGAACTTATTTCCTATAGACACTTTAAATATTAATATCATTATAAAGTAAGCTATAGTCTACACGTGTGCAAATAGTGATTATTTAAGCAAGAACTTAAAAATTCAACTTACGTAAGTAATTTCAATCGGGTCACAAAACTGAAACTGCCTTTTATACACGTAATTGTGTGTATAGTGTTCGTATTTACTATACATATAGGTAAAATACACTAGAGTACAGTACAGATTCGATTAGATATTCTTATGGCACAAAATACACTTATACTGTTGTATTGTATTGTATATAGGATATATCTTGCATGCAGCACAAACAATATAATTTAATATTGTAGTATTAAGTATGTAAGTATGTAATAGATAATGAAGTGAGTGTATTGATCCCGTTTGGATATTAAACTTTTCGATGTTCCAATACACGAGAATCGAACAATAGTTGAAAAGTTGTCACGTCACATCACATCAAAAGGTTTGACTACTTTGCTATACCTTGATAATGTGACTGTGTACTATATAGTGATTGATTGATTGCAAATTTTGCAAATTATATTAATTTGCAGATATATGTAACAAGATGAATGAAATTATTGCTTTAGTAGTTAGGTAATGATAAGTAAGCTGCTTGGTAATTATATGTACTTTCGTCCTCCAATTAAATCCTGACTTTGCTTGTGTGCACTTTGCTTGGGAGCTCAAAGTCAACTGGGACACAAAATACAATCGAACAGTCCAGGAACAGTACACTAACACTAGGAAGATATTTGATGCCAATTGTTTGGTTGCGAGTCTCAAATGTTCTGTTTGTTCTGTCAGACGCCAAACCGTCTACTAATCTATGGTAAAAAATTCTGCATAATATGTATCGGTATATGTATCAGTAAGTATAACTCCCCTGATGTAATTGTAAGGTGCCTTTACGATATACCTATCCAAATTGACAGAACAGGACAGGAGGCATTGATTATATTCTGCTAACACTCTAGCAGAGCTAAAGTAAAGCAAAATTTTATGTGGCTTGGCTTGGCTAGTCAAAGAATTGAATAGCTTTAAGTTTTTGGACAACTGAACTAGCACACCACTCCACAAGGAAGGAGCACCAACACCAACTAACGAAACTCTGTTCAGTTCTCTTCTGCTGTTCTACAGAACGAAGCCAAACGAAGCAGTTAGAGTTAGAGTTAGGCTGTCAGACCCTAAAGTCTAAAGAGTGGGTTTGAAAAGCTTTTGGCTTGAGGAGGAATAGATCTATCTACCTACTACCTAAACCCAAACCTACAACCTACCGTACCCTCTGCGAGACTTGCTAATATTGTATTGCCATTGCCTTCCTTTAGCTTTAGCTTTAGCTTCAGCTTTGGCTTGGCTCTCTCTCACTCCTTTTTACTTTATTGCAGTATGACTTTGTAGGAAGCATTGTATTGTGTATTAGTATTATATTGCTGAATGCTTGCAAACTTTAGTTTTAGCAACTACCTATACAATATAATGCACTCTTAATACTTTTCACTTACAAAGTTATGGCTCGACTTGATTTTGCTTCTGCAAGCTTAGTTCGTTTCTTCGTTATGTATATCTAATACAATGCAATACAGAATCCTTCCTTAACTGTACGTACATTCTGAAATGAAACTGAATTGAATTGAATGTAGATACCCATATAATATCCTACAGAAACAGAACGAGAACACCTTCTGCTAACACTAAAACTCTGGATTCTGAATTGAATTCTGTTCTGTACCTTGTATCTACTGTACTCTTGACTCTGAAGAAGTATTTTGGCAGTAATAATGTATTTATGCAGTACACAGTGGTGTGCAGACTTGGCTTGGCTGTCAAACTCAACAGATATACTTGAGTGTATAGAGTAGAGTGCATGTATACTATGTAGTTTTGCCAGTATGCATACATGTGCACTGCAAATGGAACTGACTCAAGTTAAGTTTGGGCTTTACTTCACTCTACTTCTACTCTATTCTTCAGTTCTTCAGTTTCTATTCCAAGTCCAAGTGGAAATCGATTTTCGCGCATGGAATCGCGCTACCGTACCATCAGCAGATACTCAGCAATTCAACTCTACTGAACACAACTTCAACCGAACGAACTGAATCCAAATCCAAGCACATTTTCTCAAGAAATTTCAGGAGAAGGACAATACCCTCCCTGCACACAATATATCTATAGATATTTCGCTAATTCTTTAAGAAGACACGAGATTTAAGCTTACTGTCACTCACTCAGAAACAAAATAAAATCCCATCACTATATTTCATGTCAAAGCAAATCTTCTGACGCATAGTAAGCCACCCAACGACCCAAATCAGCCGAAATATTTTTCAGGGAAAATAGCCTCCTGTTCTCCACCATTTAATTAGGGCTTTATAGCTTAAGCTGGTTGCAAGAGGACACGTGTTTAAATTTTCTAATTTTACAGGCAGGCTATATTTAAAGCATACGTATAAATGGCTTAAATTATACATGAGATTGGTACCCAACCGCTTGGTCTCTATCTCTACACAATTAGCTCACTAAACTACTCATGTAGTAAATACTTAAATAGTACAATTTAACTACTACTATGTTAAACTGGAGATTCAGAGGGTCATCCGACAGGCATATTATGCAAATAAATACATATTATGTACTATTTATACAAGTTCATACAGAATTGGGCTAAATTTAAGTCTGACTTTGCCTGTCTGACTGTAGTTGAGTGATTATGTACAATCAATGCACTACTGTTTAGATTGAATGACGTAAATGGTAATAGCAGCTGAGTGTAAAGGTCTCAATATTACAATGCAGACCCTACAGACGCATTCACAATTTACAGCCTATTAAAAACTCAGCACTGCTATTAAGTAACAGCAGAAGTATACAGACTGCAGCCAATTTACTTCACAAAGGAGCCTCTGCAAAATGAAAACTCATCTTTTGGCACGTTTCATAACCCAGAAACATAACAGCAACTAAAACTAAAAGTATAGAGATACGCCCAGCACAGCACTGTACAAGCACACGGCAAATGTGTGATCATCTGACATTGTTAAATACTTATAAAACATTTGAAAGATATAGAATAGATAATCATGAACATGGAAAAAGACGACCCGGTGAATGATGGCAAATTTATTGCTTTTGCACAGTAGTAGGGGTAATAAGGTAAGCAGTAAGCAGATAGATGCACGCCAGGGTATCGTGTACCGCACATGCAGACTTATACAAATAGAAATGAATTTCACATTTTGCAACTTGCAACTTGCTAATTCTGCTAATGTCGTCATTAATGCAAACAACGGACAAATGCAAACAATACGTGAGAAAACCCTTCATGCAATTTATGGTATACTAAGCATTGCCATTTCTAAGTAGGTAGTTGTCTATTCACATTACATTGATTATTGATATTGTGTTGACTTACATAGGCATGTCAAATCAATATGTAGTTATGTGAGTAAACGACTGGAAGACGCTATTTAGTTAGGTGCACATATCTGTACAAGGACATCATGATATCATTCTAACAAGATAGCATGGAAACATGTGATCAATTGAAGTCAATTATTTGTAGAAGGACCTAAAACTTTCAGACAAAATCCTAAGAATTCTTGTTTAATCTATGGCATGACCATCTGATCTTACCTTCGATCTGTTTGCCTGCTATCGACTAACTGAAAATGCAAGTGGTAGTGGCGTATTATATTCAAGGATATTTGTAAATTATTAAATACATGTACTACAATCTACAATATAGGTAAATAAGTGTTTTTGCTTTTGTTTGCCACAATTGGTTTTGGTGCATTCAAACAAGGAATGGGATGAACAGCCCAGAACAGAAAAAAACAAGACACACTAGGATAAAAAATATTTCTCGTGTATATCTGCAATTGTAAGCACAACCATTGTAGAAAATAGAAGGCCAGGCCAGCACATTAGATTATATATTCGTTTCATGCTCTTGCTTTAATTCCAACATGTAATTCATCCTAAACTACAAGTAGATCCTAACCGTCTCCCATTTCTGCTACAGTTTTGACATAAAATTATTAAATATTGCCAAAATGTCATGGCCATATGCATTGCACACCATTTGGGCATCTTGCACTTTATGTACAGTCGCTATGCAATAGTCCGCATTGAACTCACTCGATCTACAAGAAATGTACTACGAAAGAGGAGTCAAGGAGAAATGTAAAAGCATAATGGTTATAGGTGATTACGAGTTTAATGGTAAAAGTATTCCATAATTCCATTTAAGTCCAAACTATGTAGATACTCTTTGAAGAAACTACTAAGAAACTCTTTGAAACCCATTATTCTTAAGCTACCAATAATCTTCACTTAACTTAGACTACTCTATAAAATTAAGTGCTTCTATAATATAGGTATATAAGTAATTAACTTATAAGACTAACTTATTGTTTCTAAACATGATTCGCAACATATTGTTTATTGAAATCACTTCTTATGAATAGTAAATATTAGTAGCATAAGCATAGTATAGATATAGCATACACTACACAATTTGTCGTCAGTTAATGGGAAAGAAGGCAGCCTGTTCTCAATTACATATGTAAAGCAAAAATCACGTCAGACAAGATCAAGCAGTTATTAGTATTAGTATTGCTTATGTGCACGCATAAATGTTTCTTGACTGAACACATTTACAATTAAAAATGAAAGAGCATATATCCTGCCTACTAATACATGTAACCAGCTAGCAATTCTCAGTAATTATTTTTGTACGTAGTAGTAAATAATTATTGTTTGTCTTGATCTAGCCACACCAACAAAACATTTTTTAGCGTTGCACTTCTTTGTGTCTTGGCTTCTTTGACCCCTTGGTCATCTTTATCCATTTACTCTTTACCCCTTGGCTCTTTACCACTAGGTATGGTATAATTGAAGGAACAATCTCCAGTGCGCGTTTAAATTGAGACTTGAGATTTGCTATTAAATCTACATTTCAACATTTCGCTCGTCTGTTAACCTTATCGTTGATCATAATTCTATATCACCTACTAAAACAATCAAAAGTTGATACGTAATGTTTACAGAGAGGTACAGAGCCAGGGGTAAAGATGACCAAGGGGTAAAGAATTCAAAGTTAAAGGCTTAAAAAGTTTGTAGAACCATATTTAAATGCTGCAAGTACACATGTAAGTTACTCATATAACTTACATGTGTGCTGTAACAATAATTGGCCATATGTAAATGGTTTGTGCTTCAAGCTTTTATAGTATGTCAATTGATGCTATCTATATTTTATAAGGTCATAAATAAAACAGATTACGTAGATGCATGTACTAATATCTATGAACAATTGTACAACATATGAATAAATAATGTTTTATGAATATTTTCCATTAATGCCCAACTGTGTATCAATAAATAGCTAATAACTACCAAAAATGGATCGTTTAAATGAACGTAGGTAAGTACAACAGTGAAAACTTACGTCAGTTGATATGAACTACAGTGGCAATCTCTGTTTATACAAAACTGTTATTTGCAAACTGTAAAAGTGCTAAGTACTGATACAGTTTATTAGCAGACGTGCCGTCGTGGAGTGATTGAATTTTTGTCTGTCGCATGCAGAAAGATAAGATAAATGTACTTTAACAAGTAGGTAGCTTATCTGTACATTAAGTATGGACGTATGAACTAAACGGTTATATCTTTGGTGTGCATATAATTTATATGCGGATGCATGCAACGTTTTAATTTCTGAGTGCGTTTAGTACATTTATGTTTGAATGCAATGCACTTTTGCGAAATTATGTTTTACAACTGCATAAATGGCATATTATATAATTAGAAATCAATGTACACTTATAAGCGACTTTTTGCAATTTAACGTAATGCATACCATAATACTTAGCGCATTATGGTCACAGAACTTATTTCTTTACTTTTTTTCCCTCTGTAATAACAACTTTTAGCTTATAGCAAAAGAAATAGATTGTAAATTATAGTTATCTGTAGTACACAACCTATATTAACAGATATCTAAAAAAAAAGTCTAAAACGTTTATTGTGTTTAGTAGTTAGTAAAGAGTGAAAAGAAAACTTACCAATTTAGAGAGATACAAATAGAAGACTTTCACTTCGCCAGATTGCTTTCACCTTACATTATCTTCGTCTCCGTTAATTTCTTTTGCTAAAATAACAAACAAGCAGAATTTCACTAAGTAAGCTTTCAAACATAGTAATTGAGGCAAAAATGTGTTCAAATCACGTTAGGGTGGTTCATTTTGACTGTGACTTTTATTTCTTTCACTTATTTTCTCCCTTAATTAATTGTATAGAATATTTTACCTGGCTGGCAGTTTATTAGTATATTTACTCATGTAACGATGAATTTCCTCGCATAAATACTAGAACTTTAAGCTTACAGCTTACGATTCACAAATTTTTCTCAATTGATGCACCATACGAGACAGTTACTGCAATGAGACAAATTACAGATATTGAACAGGAGTTAATAATGATAAAGAGCTATGCAGTTGTACTATTGTGTTATTGCTTTTTGGGTAGTTACAAAGGAAAACTGAAAGTAGAATCACATGTAGAAATAAATACCAAAAAAGTAATTTCAATCTCCTACTTAATTTCGTCCGAAGATGAAAGAGTTAGCTTGATATATATAAGTATCACTAGTCCATTATGAAGTAAAAGTGGAGTAAATTCCACTGTCTGTCAAACCTAATAATAATTGCGTAGGTGCATAATGTATAGTTTAATACTTTCTACCTTACTTACTATCTAAAATCTAACTTTGCCTGCATATACCATTTAAATGTTACAATTACCTCCACAGCCTTGTAGGATCTCATTCTCAATGTCTGACTGAATCTGTCTCAGTTTACATTCAAACCCGCGAAATCTTTAAAACCTCCTTCCGAAATAGAGATCAATCTGTACGATTTTTTTGATGTTTTTCACTGATTCTTGTTCTAAAAGGGAAAGAAAAATTGGAACTGGATATAAATTTTAGAATTTCTTTCATTTAAAACATTTTTGCAAAAAGTAAGTCAAAGGAGCAAAATCTTTAAACACTTCAGACCACAGGTACGGAAATTGAAATCATTCAGCCTGATTTTTTGTTTTGAGGACATATCTATTTGGGCTTTAAAAGGAAGAAAACAGTAACTAGATATATTTTTGAAAATATTTTGAAATTCTTACAGAAAGTAATGCTTACCTTGATCAAAACAGCCAGCCGGTCCATCAATACGGTAACAGAAAGGAAAATTGCTGTATGTTCGTGCTCTTTTAGTACCTCTTTAGCGAATCGGTTCCCAAATGCCAAGACGAAGAAGAAATCTTCCGAAAATGAAAAGGAATCTGCATATTCAAATAAGAAAGATACCCATTTTGGATTTGAAACAGTCTCTGAGCAAGAAAAGTCTGAAAAAGGTATACAATAATGTTAATGTTGTTGAGAATTTTACTTTGTTGACATTAACATTTTGGAATAGTGTAATTTCGTTATTACCGACATCTACGACAGCTACCTCCACAACAGCAATAGCAGAAAGTTTGCGATATAAGTGCACCGGTGGACGGATACTTATTAGTATGACATAACGATATAACGAATTTCCCCTATTAAAGCTGCAGGAGATTCATTAGTCAAAATTCTCTGCATAAAATCAAGGAGGCCTTTAGTGTTTAGTGTTGTAAATTAGTATTTTATATTGGCTACATATTTAAGTTTTCGCGCCATTGTCAAACTTGTAAAATTTTGAACCTTTAGCGGGAAAACGCAATAATACAATAGCGTGTTTTAGCTTCACATGTAAAATAGAAAAATGGCGCTTATGACTTTATGCACCCGGTTTCAGAATATCATAAGCGACAATTATTAATTTTAACTTTTCCACATTTAAATTACAAACCATACTGGGTACATTAAGTGTGACACTTTTAAGAAGCCGTAGTATCATCGTGTTAATTTAACTAAAACTGACACTTTTGTAGCTTAATCCATAGTGATGCTATAACCGTTAGAAAAGTATTTTGTCGCTTATGATTATTTGGCATACAATATAATACACATAATAGACGATACAGGAGAGCGCAGCGTTTAGTCATTCGTCATCTATTATGATAATACGTGGAATGGCATGTAAAAGAGGTGAAATAGTGTAATTTCGTTGTAATGAGTATCCATCCACCGGTGCACTTATATCACAAACTTTCTGCTATTGCTGTTGTGGAGGTAGCTGTCGTAGATGTCGGTAATAACGAAATTAAACTATTCATGTAAGTGAGCTACGTTCCTACTATATTGTCTATGAGTATGGTTTTATGAATTTCAGTAAAAGCAGTCTTCGGAAATGTTGCTGACCGATATGACTTAATGAACGATTGTATGAGCGTGGGGATTCACAGAGTATGGAAGGATATTTTTGTTAGCAAAATAAAACCGAGCAGAGCTACTAAACTTATAGATGTAGCTGGAGGAACTGGTAATTGGCATTTAAAACAAAAAATCATGTTAATTGAGAATGGAAACTTTCAGGGTACCATTACAAACCGAGTTCTCCAAAGAGCGTATACCTGACATGTGGAATCTGACCATACACAACTTTTAAATGACATCTACAAGCATTTTACTTGGAATGCTTGTGTTTTGCTTAAAATACGTGTTTTACTTTACTAAAAATGCGGGGGGGGGGGAGATACTTTATTAGTGTCTTCATACAAAATACTTTACTTAAAAGTTTAGTTCGATAATTTTGTACTTATAATATACGTATTTTCCTTAAAAGGCAGGTCTTGTACTTGACAAACATTGAATATTTAAAAGTGGCCTAAAAATTATCATGAAGCTTTCATAAATTCAACTTTATGAGGCTCAATATCATGCAAAAGTGAAGTGAGCCTGCTATGACCGACCATCCAAAGATTTTACTACATTCATTCGATAACCTCGAATTCCACCTTCACAGACCTAAAGTTTCCTCTTTACCTATATTGCGATTAGGACCCCGATACCTTATAGGAATTGATAGGTCTCGTTCCATTCATCATTCATGTACCAGAAACTATTTATGTGTCTGTATACTAAAATTAAAACGTTTGCTTATATAAACCAGTTTCGCTTATTTTTTTTGCAGGAGACATAGCATTTCGCTTTTTGAAATATGTAAATGTTCGCCCCGATTTTGATCGACGTATGCCCTTTATGCCTCCCGAACTCCCTGATCAGCGAGCCCTGAATGAAGTTGAAGCGCAATATATGGCTGTTAATGCGAAATACAATGAACTGAATGAAAATGAACTCGGTGCAAAGATAGATACACCTACTGAGTCAATTGATACGTCTGGGTAAACCGAAAATCTAACTTTACTAAATAATAAATTATTTTTAATGATTCTCCCCGCACTATTGCTTGAGCTATAGCTATGATACACTAAATAATGTACTGTATGCTAATTTCTGTGCAATAATAATATTACACAATTATATTATACTATGGTATATATACAACAATTCATATCCATTAACCTGACTTTTTGTAAAAAATAGGGGACGCTCCGTACTAGTTTGCGATATCAATGTAAAGATGCTGGAAGTTGGCAAAAAGAGAGCGGTGACAGCACTTTCTATGGAGCAACAGAAAGGAATAAGTTGGATGGAAGGAGATGCCGAAAACTTAAGTTCTATACAAGATAATACATTCGATGCCTATACAATTGCATTTGGAATTCGCAATTGTGTGCATGTTGACAAGGTATTCAAAAGTTTAATTATGTTGAAGAAATTGGGTCAAAATATTAAAGCAGTGCACAATCATACTCAGTTTAAGAGATCTGAGCAGTTATTAATTTTCTCGTTTGTGCACACAGGTTCTTAGCGAGGCGTACAGGATTCTTAAACCTGGTGGAAGATTTTACTGTTTAGAATTTAGTCATGTAACAAATCCTCTAATTAATTGGTAAGTTTAATGTGATCTACATTTCGTATTACATATATATTTTGTTTCCAAATGCATGCATAACATTATTGAAGCTTTTAACTCTTATGGATGTTAATGTTACTTTATCTTAATTCTGTTTCGTGTAATTGTTGAAAAAATTCAAAAAATTCACTATGAAATACTTTACTTATTTTTAAATTCAAATGTTTTAAAGCCCGATAAAAATGCATAGAACGCAGATTACTCGTAGAGCAGTATACAACAGTAGCAAGTGGGGGGAGAAGAAAGTCAGAGGAAAACAGAAAAATCAGTGTGTAGTTTCTCCAATAGGGTGCGGTTGGTATTCTTAAAGAATGTAAACTGTAGTTTAGTTGTGCTGAGATGAGAAACAGCACTGATAATGATCTTTGTATTGTAGATTGATAATGACAATGAGATTTGAGATTTATTTATTTATGGTGTATGTATTTATAGGCGCACCAAGTACGTAGCACCTATTATTTATCTCGACCACAGCTTTTGTTTACTAAAGATTACTAAAATATATTTTAAGACATCGCTAATTAAATAGGGATAAGTTATTAAATTGAACTTTGACTTACGCAACAGATTAGTGATTTAGCGTGCAAGTACCCTACAAGTGCCGTTGTTGGTGGCATTTTGTGTGCTAGTTGACTAGTAGTAGTAACCTGAGTTTGCTATTTAATTGTGGTTTGGCTACCACTTTTAGGGTGTACGACCAGTATTCTTTTCAAATGATTCCTGCTATGGGCCAAGTCATTGCTGGAGATTGGGATTCATATAAGTATCTCGTAGAAAGTATCAGAAAGTTTCCAAAACAGGTAAATTACTTCTAACTAAATATTTCTAGTTGTCATTCCATAATGTGTATCTACATACAATCTATGTTATCAGTGTTGCACGTACGCACTGAGCTTTAAAATAACGTAACTATGTTTTTCTCCGTGTAGGAAGAATTTAAAAGGATGATTCAACAAGCTGGATTTAGATTTGCCAAATATGAAAACCTGACTTTTGGAGTTGCAGCTATTCACTCTGGATTCAAAGTTTAAATATGTCTTTGCTTTGGCCAATTGATAGTTATGTTATGACGTGGGCTTATATATTTACATATTTATATTTGTGATTTTTCGATTGCTAACTGAAGTAAAAGATTAGTAATATATAATAATATACACAATATAAAGATATACAAACTTTCTTTACATTGAGCAATATTCGAGCTGCAATACTATACTTACAGTATGAGTGGCATTCGTTGCTTTAGAAAAGATGAGAAAATATATGATTTCTTAGACGATATCTAGCACATAACGTTTCGTGTCACGTTTTTTAGTCATAAATCATTTAAAGTACGTGACTATAGTGTTTTCCTGCACCACTAGCTAATTACTATGTACGTAACAATATACGATCTAAAGCGAAAAATCAAGTCTTCCATTGGCTCACTAAGATATAAAATATTGCACGAAGCAATACGACATACACTACCCTTACGACCTCATAATTAACATTGCAAAAAGTAGTAGTTAATGGATGAATAATTACTTAACACTACTATATTTCATGATAGCGATAATAGAACTAGATAATAGAAGAAATTTTACCAATAAACAAAAAGCTAAGCAACTTTGTGCGATAAATGTATGTACCTGACCTACGTATAGCATGCTAGATTCTTTGCTAGAAATCAGATTAATTTTGTGTAATTATAATGTTTGCCTATATAAAGTACCTATGTAACGTGGAGTAGGTTGAAGTTTTGAGGGGCACATTGTATAATTTAAAATATACTACATTTATTTCGAAAGATTATGTTATTAGTTGCATTAACCCTTTGCAAGATCTTCGTAATGAATATAGGCAAGCGTTTAGTTTCAATTTTTCTTGTCTACTCAAATACTCATTATGCATTAATTATGATTCAATTTTGGAACTACGTATATAATATTGGTACCTTCTTCTAGCTAATCTTAAGGAACCTAACTCTTAATTGCACTCAATTGGTTTAAAACTATCTACAATAGTAAACATATTTATCGACACTTGCCACATATCTACTAATTATTGTGTGAAATTAATATTTGTGGGGTTACATTTATTTTAAAACAGTATTTTCGTTACCATAATCATCATTTTTAATGGACAATTTAATGGTCTAGCAATTCCTGCGTATAGTATAGATTATATCGTTATCCCTATTACTGCAGCATATACGTGTCAACGACAGCTATAAGTAGATAATTGGCTTCAGCTCAGAGTTCGTCTACACCAAAGAAATAGCATTTTGCGGTGCTTTATTTACTTGCGGTCCTAAAAGATTTTTCGGTTGAATTTCTGAACCCGGTACAGCAAAGCAAGAGAGTTTATTCTATTAAATAAAAGCTTTCCTTGCTATTCCAAATGTAAGTAAAGACAAAACCATACGTATATGTATATGTATACCATGTTACTTGAATTTCATTTGCCTATTGGGAATTGGGAATGCTCTCTCCAGGTGCAAGTTATGTAAAGTCAAACAAGCCCAAATCTGTTTCATTTCTTAACAAGTACCTTCCTAAGTAAACCAAACTAACAAAATAAGTAAGTAAACCCAGAAAAAGTTTGAAAGGTTCCCCTTTTCTATTTAGAGTCAGACTCAGACACGAACGATAGGAAGGAAGAAGGAACCATGCAACCGCGTCTAATAAGAAAGTAAAGAAAATCCTACTTAAATCTCAAAGAAGAGAGATTCAACTGAACTGAACCGATTTTGGATCAACAGCAGATGTTTGACACGAGACCCTGATTTTCTTTAACTTGTTAAACATGAAGATTCAACTTTCAAAATACAATAAATACAATACGCCTACCTTATACGCACTCTGGCTGCATTTGTCGTGTGCCCTATGTTCTTTCTGTTCAAATTATGTTCCTACAAGTTTCTAGATCATAATAGTTTACTAAGTAAGTATATAAGAAGCATACAAATTACAAGCTATCCGTAAATCCGTATAACATACAAATAGATTGCCTTATGTATACAGAAAACAATAAAAAATCAGACGCAGCAGTAAATAGTAAACTACATAGAGCAGATTTTTCTTGTCTTGTTCTTTCATAAACTAAAGCTGACAAATGCACATGCACAAAGTTTAAAAAAATTAGTACATACATTCTGAGTAATTCTAAAGGCTTAGCAAGGGGAAGCTGTCAATGTGTTTCTTTGACTCAAGCCAAGCCAAGCAGATCATAACTGGACCAGACTTGGAATTGTATTTAAGAGCCAAGGGGCTACTCGTGCCATAAAGTACCTCTTATTCGGTCCTTATTACTGCAGTCTACACAATATAAATACATACAATGAGATGTGCGTGTTCTGTTCATTGTACCAGTACCAGTATACTACTAGATCTGCTGTATATGTACATGAATATAATAAACAAGAAGATTGAATGAGGGGAGCGAGGCCAGGCAAGGCTGAACTGCCTAAGCCTAACTAAACGTAGTCATCTTTAATTTTTATTTCTAGGTACTCTGTCTTTGCCCTTTGCTTTATGAGCATTACCCTCTCCCGTTAAATATCTTTAACGAATCTGTCGGCGTCGGTCGACTTTATAAAGCGGTAGTAAAACCAAGAACCTTCAGTTCAACTCACAATCAGTCCGTCACTTATACAATGCTCCACGGGAAGTTTACTTCATCTGCATTAGCATAATTTACTCTGTAGGCTACATTATTTCAACTTTCATTGTAATAGTACTTGTATATATTTAAATTCATTATATATTTACACATTAGGATCTATACAAGCATATAAATAATCTACCACTAGAGTCTACAGTGAGCTACTTACAGTTATTTTTGGACAATGTACCTATAGGGCTAAGTAACTAAATATGTTACTTTATAATATAATTACATGTCAAAATCGAAGTTGAAACAAATCTACATTAATATTTCGAATACATAAACTATACATTACTATTGTATATGATAAGATAGATTTATGCTTTAGTAGAACTATAAACTACGGTGACAAAACGGTAGCCATCAGTTCCATATTATGTAGGCTAGGGATCATTAAATCAACGTTTTGTCCTTAATTAATATACATTTTAGCAAATCATGCATGACTTACGATTACACAATGATAAATGTATGCAGACTAATTTATGAGACAATAATTAAGTATGCATATGCGTATGTAAGCATTTACACTCATTACACACAATCTAAACGCATAAATAATCGTACTAAGGATAACTACATGCTTAAATATGCATAATGTACTGTAGATACTATTCAGTCAGATTTCAGTACCCATAAGTTCAAACTCATGGCTTTACTACACAGAATGATGTAATGTGTTTGCATACTTTTACTTACTAACAATAAGTTGAAGCTGAACATAAAGTAGTAAATACTGTTATGCGTCATGTATACTGCAGGGCGTCCCCACTAATATCCCCACAGTCAATGTTCTTGTTCTGAGCATTGCTATCTGGAATAGAAATATTTGTACAAATACAGACATCATACAACAATGTGTTGCACATTGCACTGCCTTAAAGGTTGTATGTTTTACATGTACTGTATTCAAAATTTCGTTAATTCTACTACAGAAACTATACAAAAAGGTTCCTAGGTATAAGTACACGTTAAGGATACAGAAAGTATGGACCAGACAAGGCCAGGCCAGAATGAAATCTCCGTAGTGTACATACACTTACGTTGTATTTATTAGTAAAGTATGTATTTCACTTCACATTACACAGAGACAGGGAGATTACATGAGTTTGTAACATATCACAAGCAAGGCAATCTCATCTAAGATCACATCTCTGCATCTTTTAGAACGGATCGTTTCATCTGCTTCGCGGCTGGATGATGAGATCGTTCTCACGTGCCAAAAGAAGGTACACTACTCTCCAAATTGAATACACAGATACTTCCCTTGCTCACTACATCTCAAGATCTCTCTGACTTTGACTCTATGTATACTTACACACACGAGATCAGATGAGACATCGGCATAACATTACGTAACACAACAGTGAATCAACAGCAGCGAAGAAACTCCGGTCTGATCTCTTTCCGAGCTGTACTGATTTTCGGTTTTCTGTTCCCTATTGCCGACAAATTCAATTCAGTTACTTACAACTGAGGTTGGTGTTGTGTTGTTTTGTGTATAAGTTTATGCACTTGTGCTTTATGTAAGGGATTTGCAAACAAATGAAACAGCAGACCGGTATATAGAAACAATTTTAGTTTGATTGTGAAATAAATGTGCGTGTACTGTGTGTGTGTGTTATGGACACCCGGCTTGTGCTACTATTTTGGTTGTGAGACTGTGTTACAAATGTACATACTCTACTTAATATCGTCTCTTACTACATAATTCAGTGCTTCAGTTTGATTTTATCTAACTGATATACAACCGGCCTACCTACATTACAGCAAAATTTCAGGAAAAGTAATTAAATTGTACAAAATTCTACTTTTGTAAACTTTGTTAATTAAATTAACAGAAAGCAATTACTTACATAGCATAAGAATATTAACGTGTGGCATAAGCAAATTGGTATTTGGAAAACCTATGGAGATTTTTTCAATCTGTATTTCTTAGTTACAAGACCAAATAATTTGGTGAGTCAGTTTGATATTATGCGGCTTGCCTGATATTAAATTAAAATATATTTTACATGCATTACTACTATATTTTGGTATAATAATGGAATAAATCGGGAGATATATTTTTTCTTGAAGCATGCAGATAGAGCGGAGATCATTCTATTTTCAATTATTATAGTAAAAAGAAAATGCATCCAGATTAATTTTTGTTAAATAAATATTTACTTGAATATACCTATACCTATATGATAACCATGTAAATAGAAGAACTTGCACGATTTGGTTATTATTCGCCACCAGCAAGGTTAGGAATACTTCAGAACGCAGAATTAGTAGTAATTGAGTGAAGGATAGCAACAATTTGTATTAGACAACACTCAAGTGATATAAGTAATGAAAACATGTAAATACATGCATTATATTAAAAGAGGATTATGGTAATATGTTCTATGTGCCACTTACTTAGAGTTGAGCACAAACAGATTAAAATCCCAAATCCTAAGAGCTTGCATAAATACATAGTAACTATGCCCTTTTTATTACACATTACATACACTGTAGCATATGTGTAGGAAGATGCCAATATGAGATGCATACGCAAGCTACTGTACGAGCGTAGACATGGTAAATGTGCATCTTGTTACCAAAGCACGCATTGTTAATTAACTTTCATCACATCATCCATACCTGTCCGTGTATGCACATATGTAATGTCCTATAGCATTTTATATTCACATAGAAAATCTAATCTCCTTTTAAATAGCAATACAATGCAATGCAGGGATGACTTACCATAAGCGGACTGCAAGACAAAAAAGAGACATATACCTGCCTGTGTGTAGTAAAATGCTTCAAGCAATTCCATGCATTTCCATTTATAAATGATTGCTATGTGCTTCATTCAATCAGTCTCACGAATACAATGATTATTGCATTGGCATTGCAAATGCATAGTTACATGATCATTGAACTGTTCAATAACCCTTTATTGATACTGCAGGCTACAAAGACTCTGTTTTAGCCACAATACATTGTAGATTGCTGTATTTACTTTTGTTAACTTGTTTATGTGTTGTATTATTTATAATTTAAAAACACTGTATAAATAATATTCAATTACCTATCTGTATTAGGCTTCTTTCTGAACACGTTAACAGTACAAGTTAGTTAATCATAAATAGCTAAATACGCTACGGTATTTAGGGTGTTTTTTAATATGCAAAATTAATGAATATATTTTAAAGCAAACCACTTCCATTTCCATAGGAAACTCTTTGCAAAACGTTGCAAAAATAAATTATCATCTTGAATAACAGGAAGATAACACCCATTTGAATACATAATACTTCTAGGAGAATTGTGAATTTATTTTTAAACACTTAGCTAATACGTTTGGTTAGTAAATACACGGTGACTACTTATACGATAATGTTGGTTAACCGATAGGGAAACAGCGTGGGAGTTGCCATTAAACACTAAAGCTGTAGCTGTGGAAGATTGAAAATGATTCATGAAAAATACCATCTCATTTACTTCAACGTACGTACGTAAGTTGAAGTTTATGGCAAAAAATTTTATGAGTCTCTCACTCAACTGACGACGTGCACAAATAAAGGCTGAACCTCCATAATGCTATTTATTAGCATAGGATATGTACGGACTAAATGATTGAAGTGTTCCGAAACGAGGAAATCTGTTTAGACAGTAAAGTTGTTTACTTTACCAGAAAAATTAGCATCCTATTGGCATTGCGCTCCGGTTCCAATTGCAGATTTTGTTAGAGAAATAGCTTGCATGTGTGCATATTCGGTGTCTATTTTGCATACGCAAAAGTTTGCTGTTTTCTAAACAGTAAGTGAATCATGCAACAATCATTTTTGCGGAATTGATACTTGTTAGTCAGTAATAGTAGTTTGATACTTGAAAGGAGTGTGCACAACAAGATGTGCTTCGGGCTACAATAGAAGAAGAGATGCTGAAAATTTTTATTCTTTCTTTTTACTGAACTATTATTGTTGTTGATGTTGAGGTATGAAAACTCTTACTCACTGGTATATAAATGTCACAGGTACACAGTGCCACAGTTAGTGGAATTGAGCTATAAGAAAATTACAAAATAACTTAATGCCTTGTTTGAAAATTTTGTACTTGATTTTAATTCAAAACTTATATGCAGATTGCAGGTAATTCGGATGGCAAAGGTAATTTTGTTTCGGAATTTAAATGTTACGGCCCCTTTCGAGTTAAGTAGGGCTTCTTTATTCCAACAAAATTTAAATTAATGATTTATATTACGACTTTATAATAAGTATAATTATAATACATAAGTGCGTCCGTAAAATGGCAAAAAATCTTTACCTGAGTATACTAATTGGCCAAATTTTTGTTTTACTGATCATTCTTTAAAAAGTCAAAAATGTCCCTTGGCCAGTGGGATAATGTGCCACTGACATAATATGTATTTTGCTATTAATGCTGTCTGGTGTTTTTCCGTGTAATATAATATAATATACGATTTTACTGTTTTGTTGGGATGAGAAAGGGCCAGAGTCTACCCAACTTCAACTTGAGTGAGTTAGGTAGGTACATTTTTCGCGATGACGGCACAGTTAAAATTAATTTGCTGATACAGACTACATTAATGTTACTGATGTAATGTAATGTTCGTAGATATTTCCTGACATGACAATAACACCCATAGCCTGTATATTTAGCTAATAATAATATCTCCTTACTCGTGTAATTTATAACAATACACAATATTTATCAATTACCTACACAAAAACAAGGCTATTATAAAATTTCTCATTAATTTCATAATAAATAGTTTACAATATCATCTGCAACATATGCATAGTGTCATGTCGTGCCTTGTCCTTTACTTTTTACGAGTTATCGTCATCGTCATAATATTGATATGATATAGTATAAGTCAATGAAATTCAATACAGATTAGCTTTGCATACATACTACATACAATTGGCATTTTAGCATTAACAAGTTAAGTGAGACTTTAACTTGTATCTCACGTAGTAACAAAACACAGAAAGGGAAAGCGAATTTTTAAGTTCAGAAGTCTCCTGATGTGACATGGACATGACGTTTGTAGCACAGGCATAACACAGCCTGTCTGGCTATTCAAATCCATCCTATACACGTTTCTGCACACCATTATGTATTTGCAACAGTGTAAATGGCAAATACATAATATGTAAGTATGTATGTATGTAGTAATGTAATATAGTAGTAGAATCGCAATCAGTGAGCATTTGTCATGCATTAGATTTAACAAATTGTCTAAATGAATACATAGATAGATATTGCTACCGCTGTGTTGAGCTCTTAAATAAAATTCTGACAGTCATTACATTTTGATTCGTAATCACAATCACAAATGTTGACAGTTTATGTTTTTGCGTGTCTGCTATACTACACAAGTAGGCAGTAGGTAGCGATTATGATTATAACTTCTGATTGAGTCAGATTCAGATTGATCTGGTATTTAGCACAGCAAACACTATAAAGTATTAAAGTATTACGTGGGAGATAAAGTGAATAACAGCAAACATATAGACTAGATTTTATTTTATTGTGCTGAATACGTATATTAAATGAGCACAGTCGGTCCAGTGACACTTTTATTTATAAAGGATTGTCGTACTTGGCAATCCTAAAGCTCAAAGGATAGATAGATATTAGATAGTGTATACTGTAACAGTATAATGTAATCTTGCGATTCCGGTGTAGATTAATCGTGAATAGTGAATGTACTACAGCGTAGGATACCAACATACAAAGTTTACATTTACAGTCATTAGATTCTAAATGAGAGCAGATTTCATTCATTCCCCATGATACAGATAAACTGTTTACAATTCCGTTCCGAGAAGCTTGAAATTGGAAAAGTATGTAAAAATATTAGTTTTTACTTAGCTCAGCAAACTCAGGAAGACAACATTCAACATACACACACTCTTCTCCAGACAACTTGGAGAGTAAATAAGTGTAAAGTGTAAAAAGTGTCAAATATTTGTATGTGTTTTTGTGTAAAGAGCGTTGGCACCAAAAGTGCTTTATTTATTTGAACTTCTATTCACTATTTTGGCAAAGAGACAAAGCAGACTCGCACACTTACATAGTAGTGCATACAATTCGGTAAACTTAAACTTACTTTAAGTAAACGTGGTGTGCAATAATTTACAAAGTTACGTTACGTTACGTTAGTGAATTGAATAACTTGTTGATACATCAGATACACACTAAGTAATACACATGCACATGTTATCCCATCCAATTAAATTACGAATACCATTCACTAAATCCCATTTTATACTTTCAGTTTCATTCGTTGAGACTTTTACCATTTACATTCTACGTTACATATACTAAGCATTAACTTCATCTTGAATTTGTTGCCTTTATATTTCAGATAAACACTTTTGTGCCTGGAAGAAACTCATTTTTCAAATTCAGTTTTACTGAAGACTGAACTGAGTTCATCTCGTCTTAAATATTCTGCTCGTATCATCATCATCATATCATGACGGAAATCAATAATGAAACGAATAAATATGCTTTGAAGTACATATGCAGGAAATAAGTGAACAGACTTATACGATGAGGACGAGTCTACTTTAATCAAATTTACTACTAGTAGCCAAAAGCCAACCCTTTTACTTCTATTTAAGGGTGACTCTCTTATCTGTCCGTTTATTATACAATTTAATATTACATCGATACCTACATAGGTATTTGTGTTATCAGTCCTGTATATAAATGCTAGCAGACGACTGAACGGACGAACAACCCATTATTACAGGAGCATCCTCAATTCACGTTTGTTCTCCAGCTCACCCTCTTCTGATATTCATCTGATGGAGGAATAAATACTCAACAGAATGCAATAACTTATTAAGGAAACCGAACCACGCCAGCCCAAGCCAACAAAACTAATAAACAAGCAAACCAACCAACTTGATAGCAACAGACAGCTCAGCTCAACAAGCTCGATCAAATTCTCAACGAATAAACATTTCTATACATATGCACACAATATTAATACTACTATATGCTATAGAGGAACAGTAACTCTCCTATATAAATACAAACTAGGTATAGGGAAACAAATACTTTTATTTATTACAATTCAGTAATCCCTAAGTACATAGACTTACATATTAGAACTGTAAATACATAAGAATCATTCAGTGTGTTGTACATTGTACATAGTTTGTTTAAAGTGAAGTTGGTGAGTGCATTTAAGTTAACGTTAAGCCAAGTGAAGGCGATACTGATATTGGATTATTGGATTGGGAAAGAAAAGTATTGTATTATAATATAGAGCCTGCATACTGTTGACGTGACGTGATGTCTCTAATGTAATTATCTACGTAAGATACCTACCTACACAAGAATGCTGGCTATCTCACATGAATCATGATAAGTATGATATGATATGATATGTTAGGAGACTGCTAATGTAATGTAATGTAAGTAATGTGATGCTGAAGCCATGCCATGCCATAGTGCATTGAATTTGACCCCGAGAGCGAAAGCATTTGCATTTTGCTTATGATAGCACTATTTCAGATTCAGATGGGAGTGCATACTTATTACATTATACTTATTACTATTAATATAAAGCACATACACATAATATAACAAAGGAAAATAAAAGTTTATTACATAAACAGATAGAGATACCTAAAAGTGATGTGATGTGTGTGATAAGTACAACACACTTCAATTCGCTTACTCTTACTGATACTAAACAATATACTGAACATTATAGATTACTTTTCTATTATAATATGATATTGTGATGTGATGATGATTTAGTATCTACTGATGTACACTACACACGTACGTACAAAAGTATGCTTTGCTTACTTTAACCAAACCAAACCAAGCCAGAGTTACTTACTATGCATAAATAGAAATACCTACATTACATTACATTATGTTACATAAGTAAGTACACTCTTAGCTCTAACACTACACTACAGATACAACAACTGTATTTACTTGTATGTGTATAGAAGTAAACGTACCTACTGCATTGCACTCTACTTTTATCTCATCTCACGTTAACGTTTAGTTTGCTTTTGTGGTGAAGTAAATTGAGCAGATACCAGGGCTAGAGCCAGTCCAGTCGTGTCCTTTAATGTTTAAGCAGCAGACGGTGTGTCCGGTTAATTCGGTGCGCTTCTTCTTTCAACGATTATACTTACATAACAGTGCAGTGTGTTTTTGTGTGTGTTTAAATCACCCAAGAGAAGCCACAACCACAACATAACGTAATGTAACGACTCATCCTCGTACTTATCATCATACCGAATCTTTAATACCTACTACTGTACCTACCGTTGTATAAATACTACGACTACAAGTGCAAAGTGCCTTATGTCATGTCGGTTAAATTAGAACTGGAGCTGCTTCAATTTAGTGGGTGGGACGTTCCACATTTGTAATATTACTTAAAATAAGTATTCCTATGTAGATACTGTAGTAAGTTGTATACGAAACACAAGAACAATACATTATTAAGTTACCATTAGACATTAGACATTATCATTGCGATACCATACTTACTTAATGTTACACTAAACCAGTCAAGTCCAGTTTATATTCAACTTGAGACAAATGAGTTCAAAGCAAGCTTAAGGAGATAAAGTAATACAGTCCAAGTCTAGTACAAGAGTAAAGGAGTTAAGATTAAAATATTGGTGAGATCCTGTTGTGTTTGTGTCTAAAGATATTCTGAAGTAGTGTTTGTGAGGTACGCGTAGATACATTACGTAATTAACCTTCAATTTAGCCTTTACAAAGCTACTGTGTTACACTTAATGTGCTTAACAGTATAATAAAGCTTGTAGTGTCTGGATACACATGTGTTGACCATACTCCAACTGTGTTTATGTGAAATCATATGAGGAAGTGATAACATTGTCATTTACTTCAAATACAAGTAATTTGGGGAATTTGGAATTACTGTGTGTTAAGTTTTGTTTTATTTACATAAGTAAGTTTACTTTATTTAGTTCATGATAAAGATTTATGTGCAATCAGCGAGATTTTTGTTCGTAAATAAGAAAATACTGATCCTGTGTTATTTTGGACTGCAGTCTGAAAACAAAGGCACAAAAGAAGTTATTGGTTTTAAATTGTGGATGCTATACCATAGGAAACTACAATTTACAAAGATAATTACAGCTCTGTTCACGCTCTACACAACTAATTCTTAAGTGTTTGTTAAAGAAAGAGGATAAGCGTGATAGGCACTTTGTGTGTGACCGTGAGATTTAATTATTGATATTTATAAATCGGAGAAACCCATATTTAATATTAAAATGAGTTTCATGAACAATGGAATAATGGTTGAGAAGGAGAGCAGTGTAGACAGGAGTCCA
>JAQFYC010000043.1:0-103088 GCA_034694165.1 Tomocerus mixtus | reverse complement strand
ACGGACGGACGCACGGACGGACGCACGGACAGACATTGCGATTACATGAGCCAGCCTCGCACACTCGGGCGGGCTAAAACAATTGAATCCAGATTCTTTTCACATGTGCTCTAAAGACTTACCGGAATTATACAGGTTTGGATATGTGACATATTTCTCTTTAAGTGTCTCCAGATTGAAATAGATTTTGCTTATTCAAACAGATTTCAGTCTGCAAATTGATAAAGACAATTATATTCCCCTAATCTACAAAAATATATTTATCCTTCGTTTATGACATTCTTGAATATTTTCTTAGTCATAAAGTATGATTTCGTTTTCATATAAATAAATAAATAGGTCATTTGGTTTGTTTTAACTCAACATACAACATACAATCAACTGGTACTAATAATAGCTGTACTAAATACCATCATAAAAATTACATACCTACCTAATAATATAGCATCTCATTATTACAACCATGCCATAATGGTTCCCGGAATTTCCAATGGCAATAATGTTGATCTTCATCCCTGTTGCCTGTAGTACCTGTTACATCATATTCATGATCCGGCGCTACGATCTGGGACAGGTAAGGGCAGGTGCTAGCAACATTCAATAAAATTGTATTATACAAGTCGGTCAACAACAATAGAAGTGCTGTGATTTTCTGTGTTTAGCATTAAGATTAAGACATTTACAGTCAACAGTGAACGTCTCTGTTGACAAGAACAAAGAATTGGGATTTAAATAATAAATGGAAATTCTTACCTGATCAATACATAAATAAATCTTTTCTGGTGGGAAAATGATTAACATTTTCTTTGGGATGGATTCTTCTCCTAGTCCAAAGGTAAGTAAGCGTTTGCCTTTCTATTCTTATTCTCCATGGTTGCGATATGATGGTCTTGTCCGATTGTTGTAGTAACAAAAAATATCTTTTTACCTATGGATGTGCTCAAAACTGGAGCTAACATAGGGAATCCTTGCATAAATCTGATTTTGTATCTTGGCGCTTGAGGTGAAGGATTGTGATTCCTAAACAAAGTGTAAAAGTTAACATTGTGAACTGCATCTTGAAATTGAAGTTGTATTGCATATCTCAGAGTTCCCCTTGGCGATACAATTGCAAGATTTTAGTGTAGTGTAGTGTGTGCTCTCATTTTACATTTCAGTCTCACGATCACATCACATTCATAATACCGATTACATACGGACGCGAAGAATAAGTAAAGATTGCATAATATTATAGCTAGGTAGTATAATATATTTTACATGAATATATCTTTAGATGTGTAGCCATTTAATTAAATAATAATTCATTTTTAATGTAAAAATAATTCCGGTCACTTAATGTAGAATAAAAGTGGAGCAAAGTATGAAAAAGAGAAACCCTAGCTACCTGTGCAATTACATGTGGATTAATACTTGCATGGATTAAAGTTACTTAAAACCTGGATTTGATCCGGATTTGCTATTCCTATTTGAAGTTATTCTACGTGCCTGTCTGAAAATGACAACCTACGTTACTTGCCCCTAAAAATAACCAAGAAAGGCGGAGTATAAAAAATGTATTCTAAATTGCTACGAAATTTTGCATGATGATTAAATGCAATTATGCAATTATCTTAATTGTCAGCTTATCGTTGTTGATTAACATATTCCACACCCATGTGCGTTAGCAAATAAACGGCACCTAACCGAAGCTACTACCATCATATTGTTAGTATTGTGTAATAAAGTACTCACACATAAAACTATTAGTTGGTATTTGCATAGATTGGGACATTTGGATATTATCTGTGCTTGTGCTGTTCTGTTGGTAGTCGAGGTGTGATACGATACGCGTAGTGTACATTTAATACATAAAAACAGAATCGAAAATTGTATGCATCTATGTACATAATCTTGAATTGAATAATGTACTATATAACGTGTATGTGAGTACAATAATCGTAAGAAATGGCAAATTTTATATATTAGCGTAGTGAAGGTACATTTTTACATTCCGGGAAAGCAAGCCTTGAATGAAATATTTGGAGATGACCTAACCTTATTACTCTGCCACTCTTCGTCAAATTCGACATTGTGACATGCTTTCACTGCTTTGTACACGAATCCCTTGTGCTATGACAATTATGCATAATTGATTTGTTTACACCCTGGCTGGCTCTGCTATGACCGAATATTGACTCACTGACTGTTGCAATGAATATTAAAATAGTAATATAGGGCTATATGGATTAAATTACACACATACACTCATGTGTATACCTTATAGATATTTATACCTTACTACTTATGTGCCGTGCCAGCAATCAATCAAAATAAACCAATCGAACTAGATTCTTTCCACACGTCACGATTTTATCGATGTATAAAATGCACTAATGATTTTACTCATTCACAGACAAGTATAAATAATTTATAGCACAACCCAATATTGCATGGTGTACCTTTTCATTTTTATTTACAGTTTACTCCCACAATTGTTAATAATTATAAGACGGAGCAAACAAGGGTTACATAATTTTGGTATTTATTTTAATGGAACAAACATCCAACGAACCTCCAACGAACTGAACACGATTTGGGGAAAAACGTGTGTAGTATGGTCAGGCGGAAAGACTATTTTTTTTAAGTGGGACAAGTGGAACATAAGAGATGTACACTGAATATTTAAAACCTGGGACAGCAACTTGCCATTTTTGGGGTACACAATATACTATGTTATTAGGCATATTAATGGAATTTGAAACCTAACTACTGCAGTGTCACCCTGCATTTTAAAATAACTCTAGTTCTGACTTATTTGTTTAATTTTACTTATTCCAATTGTTATTTGATCGCATGAAATTGTATTACTTATAATCTGATATTTTGTTACATAATGCACTAAGCTGTATGTAGCTATTATTTATAAAGACTTCAATGTGAAATATGTACTTAATTTTATGCTACACGTATTTGATGTATGTATTATACAAGTAAATACTTCCGTTACATTACGTGTGTAGCTAAAGATTTCCATTTCATGCGAGAGCACTGGTGAAAGGGATAACTTTCTCAGTGCATTGACATGAAATTGCTACGATTTTGTTCTGCTGAATGTAGAACTTGTATGTAAACTTTACTTTCATCTTGAACAGTTATATAACTATCGAGAATGAGCATGTCAAATGTATTACTTACAGTTGCATGCTCTTTAGTGGTAGTTGATTATGACTATGACATTTGACTTGGCAACTTAAGTGCACAAATCTCACCTGAACTAGTAAGTATACCAATTACAAGTTATTACATTCTTAAACATCGGGCATCGTGCACGTAACCACAGAAATATTGATTATTAAGGTTATCATCAACAGCAGAGAATGCGGCTTTATATTATCCATCTAATTCGTACACATGTACTATTATATGAACGTACTCCATGTACTACATGCACACATTGAGTTGCAGAAACTGGTAGGTAACTGGTAGGAGGACTGAAATCTATACAATTAGATAAAAAAAATTCTCCCATACTAGGGACTAAATTCATGAAGCTACATCTTATTTGACCATTCCTAGCTGTAATTTTGAAAATTTGAACTAAATATTCACTTACGTTTCAGGAAATGAACACTTTTTCTTCTGTTGATCTGATGTGTATAGTATTTTATTTTATTTCAGTCTCAATGTGCAAGTAAATGCACTTTTAAAATCACAACTCAAAGTCTAACATGGAAATGCTGCCTGAAAAATGCTTTGCTTTCCAGGTAAGCATTAGTAATCCATGTCGTCCTATAGAATATTACGATTGGCAGTAATTTTGGAAAGGGTAGTTGGTTACTTATGTAAATTCGCAACCACTGCATACTAAAGTATATTTATTCGCAATTTGGCAAATGACCATATTAGTTTCATTAATTTCCAGTTAAGGTTGCTTAAAATAGCATAGGACAGTAGTTCAGTACATACGGCAGTTGGATACTTTCGTTTATTAGTTAGGTACGTTCCATGACATAGCGGGTGGCATTGCATTATATAATAAAGCACATAGATATACCCATGTAGTGATGTTATACAATCATATATTTGCGAATAATAGGTAAACCAAAGGTAATTAACTATATCATACTACATACATAACATATCGTTGTACTACATGTAAGGGTATAACACAATGTACTATTTCCTTACCATCACCATGCACATACATACATGCTAAGTAGTAAGTAAATCTAGTAATAATATATTAAAGTGTATAGTTTCCCGTATGCAATGTACTTAATACATAAGTAGAGCAGTTTGTAGATGCTGTGGTTATGTATGTAGGTATATGTGTAAGACTGAGAGACTTTGACTTTGTTTCAGTCAAGTCAGGATTGGGTTTGAGTGTCCTAGAACTGGAATATTGAATCAGTCGAATGCAATGTAAATAATGTAATTGAACTCACCTGCCATTAGTGAGACCATCAACCCGAAGCGGACGGAAGGGAAAGAAAGCACTTGTAATACAAATAGAATAAGGATCCGTCGGGAAGAAGTGTACACGATTCCATGATTTCTTGGAAGGGGAAAGCAGGCAGGGGGAAGGTGGATTCATTTCATTTGGTTTGGCTTTGGCTGGATGGGTTGAATTTGAATGGCAACTTATTGGAGTTGAACTGGAACTGGACTAGTGACTCCCTGGATGGACTGGACTGTCCGTGTATGTATGTTATGTGAGTGTGGTCTGGCCTGGTCTGGTCTCTGGTGTGTGTTGTAGTCATAGCTACTCTGCCAAACAAATACACAAACCAACTAAAACTGAAAGAAGGTATCCATTTATCCATCCAATCCAGCAATAACTGTGTAGGTTGGTACCTGTACCTAGGTAACCCTTAAAACCTATATTGTGTGGTGGCTCTCTAGCTTTAACTGCAGACCAGACTTACCTCAGTCCAGGTCCAGATCAAGTGATACTGAACACATATGTACATACCTACATATAATGGAACACACATACTACAAACACATTAACAGTGGTTATTCCCAGTTCTCCATTGTATAGGTGATGTTAAACCAGAGCAGAGTTCGAGTGTGAGCTCTTTCTCTCCTAAACTTCCCTCAGTTGGCATTTTGGCATTGCATTGACTTTCTGGAAGGGAATTTCAGTTGACGTGTGACGTGAGTTCAGCTTGAAATAGACAGATGGGAAGAAGACAATCTATTGACTATTGACTTGACATCACTATTAAACACTCTACTCACTAACAACGCATCCTTTACGTACTACAAAAAGTATACTGTTGTACTGCTCTCTATCAATCATAATATTATTGTACTGTCCCCAATCCAATCTCACATAACATAATCTTGGAAATACTAACACAACTAAGGAACCTACTTCTTACAAAACCAAGTTAGTTAAAAACCTTTTATTGTGCTCTTTCTATAATATTTGCACAGTGTCATCTGCTATTGTTTCTGATCTGTAATATATTCATAGTTATATGCAAAAGTGTGTCCTCAATAACAAAACTTAACTTAATAATAAATGGCTAGGTATCCTATTACACAGGTAAATCGATATATACTTTTCGTTGAACAAAAATAATTGCAAGAAACATTCACTACTACGAGTACCTAAGCAATTATGCATTATGTAAGTTCTTAGCATTGAAATCAAATACGGTATGAACTTTTTTGTCAACTCCAATTGTTAATACAGAATACTAATAAGTTCTTCTATTGACATGGCTATGTAAGATGTTTTATTATGGTATCAATTTTTTCGGAGAGTCATAGTCAAAACCATAATAGCTTAAACAGAAAGAAGTTACTATAAAATATGTCAATGCATGGCTAGTATGCACAGAAATATACATATAATTGGGTATTCATTTTTATGTTGCAATCTAATGTTGCAAGCTAATCAAAAAGTGTGGTGTAATTGTCGTATCATCGACAATCTATACCTAAGCAAGTATATAGAAGCTTTGTGTGTTGTCTGTAGACATTTTGTGGTACCTGTATTATATATTCTGTTACAATACATAACTATACATTAATTATCTTTCATATTCGCAGTCAGGTAAAGCTTTTCATTCTTGAGCTGGTTGTGACATCCAGATATTACTTTGTTATTTGATTCCTTTTGGCCTGGAAAATACTTCCTGGAGTCAAATATCAATTCCGCATTTCATTCATCGCCATCACTATTACTTTTTTAGTCGCAATTCAATTTAATGTTACTTCTCCGGATGGCATAATTTGAACTTCAATCACGTCGGACTGAAAAATAATGAAAAGTGTTTCTCACGTAATATGTACTACGCGATATGTGTGGAAATTTGAGTACACAGGTCTACTTTGTACATACATATCCACACATACGTATTTACTGTAAACTGTATGTCTATGAAATATGAAATAGTGTAAAATCCCCGTATAACGACAGCACAGGCCTTTCATGCTACAGTTTGCACATTGTATCATATGTATCGCATGTATCTGATAGCTCATCAATATTTTCAATTAGATTGACAAATAAGTAAGTAAAGAATTGTTAAATTGTTGACTAGAATATACTGACAAGGCAAACTTAGTAGCAACACAATTTCATTCCTAATAAAATTAATTATGCACTGCTAATTCTTTCAATAAACTTTGATAAAAAGCTAATTAACGTTAGCAGTATCGGCAACGTATACAGTAACATTTCAACATCAAATATTTTCACCAGTCACATGATAGTAAATGCATTATAAATTTTATTGCCTTGTTAAATTATACAAATTAATTGCGGTCTGCTAAATAATTATTTGCCTAACATGAACTTTCAATCTTAAATCAGACCAATAAATGGCTAATGGCCGCACACACATTAGAAAATAACACTTAGGTACTATTTATTTACACTTATACTTATTTATCCTCATCTTTGTCTAATTGTAGTTCTATCATTATTATAAGCAGTTAGCTTGTTGAAGTTAGCTCATCTGAGAAATTATGATAAGAAATTACATTCACAAACATACCTAGTGCATTATAGTTATTTTGCAAGAGAAAGGTTACTCATCTTTATTACGGTACATCAAACAGATTTTAAGTTAAGGTTTATGCGAAATTAGTATACCTAATCATAACAGAAGACCACTACTTATATTAATACGTACTTGTACCCCATTACTACTTGGTATTTGTTTTACGCTTACTATCTATCTTCAGTATAATTTAATGTAATTATATTTACCTTATCAGCAGAATTAAAAGCTCTTACTTTTTTACAATTAACATTTCACTGAACTCGCACTCTCTTTCAAAATGTACATCTTGGCCTCGTATACGCACGCTGTTAATCCGTACGTCGGTACACTTTACATTTTCATTTGCTAATTGTAGTTATTAATATATAAACTAATATGCACTTAACTATCTAGTTGTTTTACATCCTTTGCAAAATTCAATCGTAGCTAAATATCTGTATAATATGTAGTTCTTGTTGCATGCCGAGCCGACGAGACTAGCGTACGTATGAATAGAAACATTAATTTCTATGTTTTTTCCACATTTGTGTGAATGGCACATTACTATTCTGTAGTATAGCAAGTGCACTAACGTTTTAATGACAGTATAATGGAATATACATAAAAATACTAATGAAAATAGGTAGTTATACCTTATATAGACACGGACACATCATATCAATATATCTGTAAAGTATTATAAAGTGTAAATGAAGGCAGCCAAAGCCAAGTTAAGCAATGAAAACATCCTTTAACGAGTTAGCTAGAAGATAGCAGTCGGATAAACGTTCTGCATTGGTGAACAAAGATCTCTGTCAGTAGTGCTGATACACTTTTATTTAGTTGACTTCAATTTGTATTTTAAATATTTATATTTGAATTAATTCCATTTATATGCATATGTGTTTAGTAATAAATATGATAGCAAACCAAACCACTGTCCCTAATCTGACTTAACATACTATTTAGTGTGTGTATAAGGATAAAGACGCATGAATAAATAAATATTCTCAAGAGTCAATATAGAAGATACAGATACAGATACATAGATCTTCCTTTCTACTAATTTGTATATCAATCCTTATAGTTTATACATTTATACATTAAACCATTGTGTAGCCAAAGATGTATAATACATCTTTAGCTAAATCTTCACAATGCAACTGATGATTTGGGTGATAATAATAGGAAAGTAAATACGTGGAGCAAAAATTCAATATTTTATTATGTATGAACTACATATTATTATTTTTTATGTAGCGTAGTGTATGTTGTATTGTTAGATTGCTAGTAAACGAGTGAGTATGAGTGTAATGTAGAGTTTTGCATGCAGATTTCTTACAGTTATGTGTATACACATAGCAGAATAGAATATAGTATGATGTTGTCTGTTTACACAGTTTGCTCCTTTTCTTTTTTCTACCCACCTTGCCTTGACGTCTTCAAATGAAGTAGTGCAGAAAGAATGTTTTCGTAAGCTTCAATAATTCTCCTATCCTTACTTTAGCTGAGCTTATGGTTACGGGTTACCTTGTTATGTCTGTTCATTGTTCGACTACTCACATTTTAGTTTGAGCCATGTCATGGCATGGAACAAGCTATCTTTTGCACTACAGAACTCTTTATTCACTCTTGTCTTCTAGTATTATACCATATATCCATATACTACTATACTCAGAATGTATTAATGTATTTATTTAATACTTAAGTATATTTTATTCTATTTTTACATTACATAGTTTTAAAGTCAAGTTAAGCTTAAATATATGATATGCACTCTAGTCCTTAGGTTTACGTTTAGCTCTTCTGCTTCCTTCACTTGCAGTTTGCCTTGCAATCTTACTACTGACACAAAAATACACTTTATTTCTGCAATACACAATAATCCACCTATTGTATACTTACTATGTATGTATTTATTATAAATATATACAAAATCTTAGTAGATTGGTAGATTTTACTTTACAGTATAGCTTTTAATTCTATTAGTAAAGGTACAAATACTTATGGTATTTTAGAACTTTGTCTGAGCAGATGTAAACTAAAGTAAATGTTTACCACACTACATTGCATTCTTAGGAAATGCTGTATTATATCAGTTTTTTAACATTTATGACTTAAGTTTACTAGATTTACACTCATTTGGGTAGTTACTGCTAAAAGCTACTACCTATAAGTTTACTACACACTTTAGCGAGCTGTTTGATCATAAATGCGTTTGTCGGATATAGTAGCTATACTTAGTACGTGAATGGAGTATAATGTAAAGAGTGCTTTGTTAGTATTTATATATTACATTGACCTAATTTTACATTCGTTGGTTTGAATTTTATTTTGGATCCTCACACTTATAGCTACTACTGTCTGCGTAAATATTTTGCATATCACATCCTATTATGTACATATGTACAATATCGCAACGGTACAAAAATAATAAAAAATAGTTTTTACATAGTACAAACATGACACAAAGTATAAAATATGGATATATTACTATTTAGTATTAAATGCAAAACAAATTCTGTGTTGTAAATTGTAGTACAAGTAGTTATTATATGGTTGAAGTGTGTATTACATACCATACCAGTTTCATTTCACTGTTCAATCAATCAAAACAATTACTTTAGCTATAAGGACATTTAACTTTTCTATTCAATGTGCACCCATGCAAAAACATACTTAACTATAACAAACAACAGAAACATTGAATGCAATATATTTTCATGTCGTAGTACATACTCTTTATGTTTAAATGTTATGGCTTGGCTACCTTTCAGGCTTGCATCACAAGAGAATCACTGTATTACTAACAAAAATATTCTTCTACTACAACAAATTCTACTAACATAACCTACGCGTCATGGATTGGGCATACAACACAACAACCGGGTTAGTAGATTATCTTTCTCTCATATAGTAATAGACAAAACTTATCGCTACCTCTACTTCTACCTATCCTAATCCTATCCGTGCATATCATATGCATTTTCATTGATTGCAGGAACATCCCAAATTATATCTGTATATTTTCATTTTTATTTTATGCCTTATGTACTTCTTGTTAATATTATCCTCCACGCTTATGCTTTGGAATGCATCAGAAATCAACTTTTCATTTCTTTTCAGATTTGTTTATTTTGATTTGCCTCAGAAATTTTTTTGATGATGAGAAATCTTCTGTTTTAATTAATTAACTCAATCATTTTATTACGCACATCAACTCGTTGTGTTTTAATAGCTAAATAAATTACATACTCGTACATACTTACGTGTTCAGTGGTTTCTCAAGAATTAGCCTATGATTACTAGAAATACGAAATGAAGAAATAGAAATGTGTACCACACCTATTTGGATTATCAATTGATCTTTTTAATTCATTATCCGTGGTAAGGGTAAACTCTTTGTTAAGCCAATCAGCGTCAATATGCTACTATGTATGTAGGTGCAAATGATTTTCGATTTAGAAAATAATACTCCGCCGCTATTTTTACTTTTACTTGATATTGATGTAAACAAGTAGTAATTGGATAAAAAATTTACATTACCTGATACATACACATATCCTCTTTAATTATATAAATACGCAATTATTTGCACAAAAACCGCATGTATGTTATAATGGTATTGGTGCTACGAAGTTATAAAATATATTATTCGACTGCAGTCACAAATTATGTGGATTTAACCAACAGTATTTGCATATTTTATATAAAATAAATTGCAGGCGCGGTTCCAAAAGGAAAAGCAAATAATATTAATGGATGGATTATTAGATTAATCTATATAGTTGGAAATATTTTCCATAATTCGTATATTACTATCATTACAATTTCAGACTCTATTAATAATAAATTATCGTATACATAATGTCTACAGGTAGAAATACGCCTATGAGCAGTATTATTATTATTGACTTTTATTTGCAATAATTTACCACAATTCAACGTAATAAGTAGAACACTGCTAGAATAGTAATATAGGTTCCAATATTTTACTCTAGATTATATAATGGAGTTTATTTTGTAACGGTGATGAAAGGTCAGTTTGCTTTATTCAAAATCTTTTGCTAAATACTAATTCTTTCAGTAGGTATATGCATCACTGTGTATGAAAGTGATGATTACACCGTTAGAAATGAGAGAAGCTGTGAGAATGTGGTGGTTTGAGTGGTAAAATGCGTGGGAGAAGCAATTTTAACAAAATGAAAATATGCGACATCAAAAATTTCATATGTTACTGAATTAAGTCTGCTTTTAGAAACGGTGGTGACATTTACAGTGCATTTTTTGTTTTATCCTTTGTAGATATACGTAAGCTGCAAAAATAGTCTCATGTGTGGTACAATTTTGCATGCATTACAAATTACAGGTATTAGTAGTAGTGGTCGGTACGACCGAGTAGTATGTAATGCATGTACCACCCTTAGTTGCCAAAACTTTATCAGTAGCCTATGTTTTGTCTTCGAATTATATTATTAGGAACTACATGCATTGTATTGTCTAACATACGAAGCATTATATTGCTATCACCATAAATAGCATGTTATACTTACATTGGGTTTAGTGCAGAAAATTGCCTAATTGATAACCTGCCTAGATATAGCCGCTATGTCCGGAGTGCTCGACTACCGTTAAATAAAATAATTACCAACAAAATTGCAACATATTTATTTACATTGTCAGCATTTACCTATTTTAAATGCAGAGTACAGTATACAGTAACTAAGGAAAGAGAAAATATCTTAAATACAAATTATTCAAGCAAGAACATATGTGTGGCATTATATTATCGCTTAAATTTGCGTTATAAAAAGTGTATTTCCTACCTTAATCTCTTTTCTAATTGTCAGTCAATTTAATGCAGCTCCCTTTTATTAGTGTGTTGTATATTTGTGTACTGTGTAGCAAATACTTATCATACCTGTACGCTTTCGAAGTATTTGTAATTTGTAAAGTAACCCTTTGTAAAAGTGCAATATCATAAACTAAATATAAACTGACGTAAAGCCACACATCAGTTGAGAGTAGGGGTAATGGTACATTACTTGATTTCTGGTCAGCCTCTATGTACGCAATATAATACTTTGTTGTTTCTTAATATCGTTGTAAGGTAGCTATCAATAAATCGATATCTTTTGGTGCAATAAACCAATTTACACGTCCAATCGTATGTACACATATATGTATACCTGTGCATAGAGTTAAATACCTATGTAATATAGTAAAGTGCGTTCTATTATTACATTGGACATTTTTGTAAACTATTGATTGTAAATTTATCTATGTGCATATATATGTATGTATAACTAGAATTAATTCAAACATGCAAATGCCATCGAGATATTTTGTTTACAAATTGTGTAGGTTTGTCACGATGCAGCACAGCAAAGCTCCTGTAGCTTTATTTTATTATTATTTTTCTTTCACCTGTTATGTTATACAAATGTGTCGTGGTAAGATCGCAATTATATAATATTGTTTTCCAGCCCATGTCTCAAAATATTAGATAATACTACACGCATTTGGAGTGTGATACAATTGCTAGCAAAGTATTTCTTTGCTATTAATATACCTACATAAAACAATTTTGTTTATGTCATTCTTAGCGAAAGGTCGACTAATCTTTCACAGTAGTCTATAATATTTGTATGTGATGGCTTTCAGTAAATTCTAAAGGAATTGACTATGAAAAATAGCATGCAAAGTATATTTCCCAGGTGTGGCAATATTAGGAGTAAAGTTTTATAGGCACTCGGAAACAAAGTAAGATGGAGTAGATTAGATAAATAAATAGTTAGGTATGATACTGTTAATTATATTTAGTAGTATGAAACAGCTTATAATTGCCCTTTTAAAATGTTTCATTTTGGCTATTTACTTTTTGTTATCATAACAATGTAAACCTATAAGATGAATTACGAAGGCAGTTTACTACTACTACTGTAGTGCCTAGCATAACAGTGAGTATTGAGTTTATTTAGGGTTCTGCCCGTGTAAATACAATAGAAAACATAATTCAATGTTTAACAAAAGGAAAGTCCATTTAGACTGACTGGAGTGGACTGGACTATATTATTTTTCGTTTGGATTGTCTGAAGACCTTGTGTGTAAGTTTAATGTGTATATAGTACAAGTTGGTAAGCCGTGCTCAATAGAAAAAGATATTACGACTTATCGTTAGATATCGACATATATAGAGATACATATAGGATATATGTCTATATTGATAGGACCTAGGACATTACCCAATGGGAATCGACTGACATACATACGAAGCCAAGTTAGCAAAGACTTAGGAACTCATTGTTAGTAGTTCGACGTACCTACGTAAGTAAGTAGTAAAAGCTGACTACATGAATACTCTCCCAATAAGTTCTTTTAGTCATTAAATAGACGAAAAGCTTCCTCCATACATTTAATGCAAGGCTACATACTTACAATGGGCAGACAACATTATGTAACACAGATATAAGGCTATTGGATGAGACGAGACCACAGCACGGTATTGATTTGATAAATCATCAACTAACAATAACTATGTAGGGATACGTAATATCGATTTAGTGAAAAACGTTCACTCACTATTTTAATATAACATTCTGTCTTTTCCTCCAATCTATTTTGTATAACATAATTGCTAATGGAAATCTGGCAAGGCTCAATTACATTTACAGAAATGCGTATAAAAACTCAGGAATCCTTAAAAGCAACCTTTATCAAGTATGAATAGGGAAAATGTAACACACTAGTAAATAATTCTCAAAAACTAGCTACTTAACTAGCTATCGGACTACCATAATATGTTCTTAAGGTAATAACAAAGAAACGGTAAAAAGGAAAATACCAAAATAAAAAAATATAAGAGATTACAATTGCTAGCTTAAAAATCGCTTACATATTATAATCTTATTTTTGCAAGTAAAAATATAAAGAACTAGGTTTCTATTTATCGAGTGCATAATAAGTAGGAAAATAAAGTAGGTATGGATTAAACTTTATTATGTGGATATGATATTTTATACGGATTGAAAGACGGCAAAAATTGCTAAGAGATTGTATGCATTATTAACAGTGACCCAATGCAAGTAGGCATACTTTTGATATGATATTCTGGTAACAATGTCTTATAAAACCAAAGTTTTATGTAATGTAACGGAATGCTCTAATCCATAAATTGAAAACATCTTTGTGCAGCTAGTAAGCAAGAATTAGCACACAACTGTATTGCGTTCGTTACGCTACTGTACGTCCCAAATAAGGTAAAATCCACTGCGAGCGAGCAATGAAATTGAAACTGCTTTACAGAGAACGAATCAATCTTAAGCTTCTTACGTACCTAAATTGAATTACATTCTAACAATAGGTACAATCTTGCGAATTGCAAAACTATTTACATAAGCCAGTTCGCCTCGTTTGCTTGCTTGATATAATTTCAACGATTTACGTACAAAAGAGCTAAAGACTGGTTATTGTCCATTTTATTTTGTACAATAATTAATTGTAATTGGTATGCAAACATTTAGCAATATAACTTTCGATGCGTCTGTACAACAAAATAAATGCTATATAAATTAATGAGGATAAAGACAATGAAACAATGTAAATGGCTATAAAATAATTTAAGCCTTTTCCAATTCTGTTTCCTTTCAACGTTTCAACTCATGTTTCTAAAGCAAAATGCCCCATTCTATCATAACACAACTCCTGTTGTGTTTATTGATATGTACGCATTCGTGAGCAAATACTAATAGTTCAGTTTTCCGTTAATGGGCAATTGTTGATAACAGTTTTTAGTTACAACGACAACGTGCGCGAATGTTTTCCTAGCATTTAAGTATTTGTAGCTACAGGTTTTCTCGTATAAATTTTACTGAGACAATTAAAAATGGCAGTGTTTATTATACTGCAAAATAGAAACGCATTCAAAGCTTCTAGCTTTGCGAGAATTGCAAGTGACACATCTAAATGTGAGAGGAGGATCTGAAAAATGATGAATTTTTTGCCTGTGCTCTTCCGTTCAAGTTTGCCTCATCACTATCACACAAAAATGATTTTTTAAACTAAGGTTTCTCTTCACATTTCACAGTCCTCGAGTTTCTACTTCAACATAACTTTACGTCACATTTTTTATTCTTTATCAAATCTAATGTACATAAGTAGCTCACTCAGCACGGCTTACCAAGCAGCTATTAAATGTAGATATAGTATGTATTATAACGACTTACTAATAATTCTAATGCAAAGGGAACACTACTATTATAAGCGCATTCTCATTACTGGCGCCTACACGCACAAGAGCATTCTGTAAAGATTTTTTAACATGTACATTGCATTGTAGAGATTAAATATTACATGTAATTCACTACTTTACATTATTTACCTACATATCTTAGAAAAAGTTCTTGCTGCATTTTAGCATAGCACTATATTATATTTGTACAGATGTTATTATGTATAATAATGATATAGTAGTACTCTTACACTATACTTACTGGGTTAGAGTTAGAATTGTTGAACTTGCAGACATGTATTCAATAGAAATCAGTGTAATATAATTATTAAATTATTATGGTAGGTTTTAATTTTCAGATTACAGAATTACAGGTAGATTTTTGATTGCATCCCAATTTGCCTTATTGTTATGCTCAGTTATTTCAAGATATTGGATCCGCTATCTTGTTTGAGGTAGAAATCAGGCAAAATATCTCACATTTATTTAAGTTTAGTTCACTCTAGGGGTGTTTCTGTAACAGCTGTAATATATATCTGTATATAATATATTACGAACAGTTATTCCTGCAGTAATCTTATTGAAAAGGCAGTTTTTTAGCATTCTGGGTACATACATGATATGTAAGCGCTTAATAAAAATGATTTTTTGCGGAGAAATATAATGCAATAAGTCATTATTAGATTCTGATATAAACGTAGGCAAGTACTTACAATACAACAAATCGTTTTAAGATTATCTATTTATTTTCTGGTATCTTGCTTATTATGTCATTGTCCATTACAATAATATATTGGAAACAATGGTACAAAATCAATGGTTTTATGTTAAGATTTTGTAGTAGAGTTGATCACCTATGAGTTGTGCTTTACATGTAGGGCGTGTCTTTTAAAGATTTATGAAACAACAAAAAATAGTTTAGTGACACTCTATATATGAAAATATGAATATATGCATTTGGATTTGGATTTGAGAATATTCATAGGAAGCTGAGGAACTTTCTTTCTGCGCACGTTTATCACTTACGTTATGGTAAATGTAATTAGCAGTAATGACTAGAAAACATGTAGATGAATGTGACACGGGATGATGTGCTAGTATTTTCCCTGACAAGAACTGTCATGTCATGACAAGGGAAAATATTTAATATTCGTCAAATTGTCGTGGCCCAAATTAAGCTTTCAATATTACTTTACCCAAATCCACGAAAAAAAAATCGACAAAGATGACGTTTTATTACAGTTTTAATTCTTAAAACATAAATGTTCTTTTGTTTAATATTTATTATTTGCCTTGATTGCAATTATACGTTTCACTTCACCATAATACAGTAAATACGAATATGCAGTATACTTATCATTTACTTACTTGTACGCATTCCTACATATTAATGCTAAGGCCAATAAAGTCAGAAAGTGTTTCAGAAATCTGCAAAAGCCCATTATCTCGTGTAGCTACAATTAGGAATGAGGTTTACATTTGTTGAGCTGGTTAGTGAATAAACTCACAATCTGCTTCATTTACATCCAGTACCATTTAACTATTTACTGTAACTGTAGTATATTTCACTTTATATTATATACATACATACATATGTAGTTACTTTAGTTTTATTATTTAAGTAACTTATTTTTATTATTCACACGGACTGCAAATTACAAAGATTAATCTCGATTAAAAGTTTTTGACTCTGCGTTCATTTAGTTACCTAGGTTTATCTTTCAAGCTTTAAAATAAAAAGTTTTAGTGAGGTGAGGATTGAGGAATTCACATTACGATCTTCAACACGTTGTTATAAATATCTAGCTAAGATACATGTACAATACAAGAAGATTGGGATACCTACATACTAAAAGTTTATTAATATTACATGCATGCGTACCACAGTAAATATTAAATATATTTGTTGTAAAAGAAAAGTAGGAGCGTTAATAAAATAATGTTTTATAAATGAGGTATATTACATTAGAATAACTGTGCTTTATTTCGGCTTTAATACACATTCAGAGAAAGAATGTTAATTATTTTTTCGTTTTCATTAGCGCTAATAGCACAATAAATAAGAGAGGCTGCGAATGGTTTACGTTTGTGATAGACACCTTATTTTCCACTGCGATGCGCAAAAAGTGCTTACTATTACATTTTATTGTATTACGCAGTAGCAAAAGTAACAACTCGAAGGTTCTGTGCTCTAAATTTCTAAATTACCAATTTACTTACAAGTATCAGTATGCTAATAAATAAGAGTTGAATTATTATCTAAAAATGTTTCAGGATCTTCACTTAATTAATTAAAAACACATAGTAAAAATGAGATTGTCTTGAATGTATAATTTACCACTTGAATTCCTACGCTTATGCTGTAGGTATTTAGTATAAAATTAATTTTACATTATATAGAACAAATAATATCAGAAATGGATTAAAGCTACACCATTTATTTAATAGTATTTACCGCAACCTATTAGGGATATGTAGCATGTGGATCATTTATAGTATTATAACTTTTCGATACTAATGCACAATATATGTAACATTAAACACTGCTATACAATATTATAATAATGTAATTGTACTCATTATGTTACGGTAACGTATGCTGTGATACTTGGTGTGAATAATACTATAAATAAATAAAGCGTGCGTGCATTATCAAAATCTAAATACATTTATAACCCTTAGATCTTATCTCATAGTAGTATAGGTAGATGGTAAATATAAGTATAGTAATTAGGACAAAAGTAGTCTTGTAGTGTTTAGCTGTCCACAATAGCACGTGTACTTAGACATCTTAAATATATGTACCACCTTCTGACGCAATTAAAAAGAGTTTTCAAGACGTTTCCTATTAGTGCATTACATATCGTACATGCTATAAAATTTCTAGTAGGTAGTAGGTAGTTCATCATCAGAAATAATTGTATAAGATATTTTTATGGTAGGAAGCCCATTACCTAAATATCTTTACTACTTTATTAAAAGATTTCCCCAAAAATATTAAATTCTGTAGATATTTTATTAGCTTAAATTTATTATACTTATATTAAATATCCTGATCCTTTAACTGACCTTTTCTGCTATTTATTGACTTTACAAAATTCTGAATGGGGATACTAAAATAGCTTGACATTGCCATAACTATTACTAGGTAGCAACATTTATACTTGTACCTACATATATGCTGTTGTGCAGCGTAGCTGTAGTTTATTGTCTCATTATAGGATTTTAACGATCTGATCTTGACTAAATATGACCGTAACACACACAATGCAGTTTCATTTAATTCATTTATTATTACACATTGTATTAGCATTTTATTGTAACAACACGGTATTACAGAGGTTGTAAATAGCAGACAAGGCACTGTTACTATACTACTACTATTTGCTATTTTTGGCATTTGTATTATTGTAGTATGATTGTTTCCATTGTATGCGTATTTCACGTAGTTGTAAGCAGTAGGTATTTACATGTAATTTAAGATTAGTTTAGGAGCGCAACCAACCAACGGTTTAAAGGGAAAACAATAGCTGAGGCACAACAACGATTGTTGCATTTTTTATCTCTGAAAGTCGGCGACTGTCATGTAAAGCCAGCAGCATCTTGTCTTATCCTACGTGAAGAGACATGGAATACAAAATTGCATGAAACTAGACAAAATATACGCATTATGTACTTTAATACATGCAAGCGTTGATCTCTTCATATAATATGGTAATTATATAATTATGCACACATTTTAAGCTAAATGTGTATTGAATAAGTACACAGTAGCTAGTTAATACTTAAAACCAAATGAACATATAATACTTACATCACGAAATGCATGTTCTACACAAATGTAACGTCATACTACATATTTGCTAATTTGATTGTAGGTATACTTATATGATAAAAGTATAATTATAGTATTATTATTACATAAAGGTAGATAGTAGGTATCCAGGTGAGTATCCTGTTTGCATGAGTTTTTTCATTATTCTACATATTTTTATTTAGGTATGTAATGTGTAGCGTACATCGTACATACGGATAGTATGCAAGTATGAAGTGCATTGTCTATATAAATAGGTATATATATGGCCTAGTACAATATTACTACTATACTGCTATTATAATTCATACAATTTAAATCACAACATAATAGGTAATTACGTTGACACATCTGAACGTTATGTATGCATTTAATGTTTTAGATGAAAGGCTGGCGGGGCTGCTGTTCTTTTCTGTAGCGATTGTGTGCGAGTAAGTTGAGTGAGTGAGGGTTAAAGTTAAAAGATAAAAAAATCTCATAGCACGGCTATGGACAGTGCACGAGTGAACTGTCTAAGTTAAACTTAGCATTAAGTATTAGTGGTAGTATTAATGTTATAGATGTACCTGTATGCTGTATGTCTATGCAAACACACTTTTGCAGTTTGGGCTTAACTCTGTGTACTCTGCACTACTGTGCATTCTCCTACTATTGTATTAGGTACCTAACATACATACCTGGCTAGAAAGAAATGATAAATTGATAAAATGTACATTTATGATATAAATGCTCGTTAGTCAGTTGCTGAAGTTTGCGAAGAGAGGATGAGCGCAGTAAAGTTTTGTTAAAAGAATATCTCTGCCTTTGACTCCCTGCGTGTGTAGTACATGAAAAACATTATTTCGTTTAAGAGTTAAATCAAATTATTAGTTATATTAGTATTACATTATATACTGTTACATAGCAGAGAGGGATTTCTTGTACAAGCGTAAGAATACGGCATACATAATATTCCATTAGGCAAATAATTTGCGTCCCATCATGTTATTGTAGTTGAATTTGATTCAATTGGGTTGGTTGAGATTGAATTAAATTGCGTGGATGTGATGTGACTTTATGTTATGTGAGTGTATCGTGAGGTGTACAGATACAGAGAAGAGAATAGAGAAACACGGGGCAAGTGTAGCCAAAGCCAAGTCAAATCTTTATTACCAAACTACCGCAAAGGATTTCTTGTGTAGACAGACAAGCCCATTGTTGTTTTTGTTTTCTTATTGTTACTTTTTGTTACCATTAGCTGATTTTGTGAGGACAAAACTTTCCATTTTCCCCATTTGTTCCAATAAGCCTTCTACTTTGTTAGCATTTAGTATTAACTTATGTATGTATGTGCAAATTGTGCATAGCAACATAGAAATAATGTAATAATACAGGCAGATATTATTTATTGAGTGAATTGCTGCAGTTGGACAGCCCAGCGTGAACTCAAATCTCTCAGTTGCAGCTCAGACGGAACCAAAAACTGTACTTTTGTTTCATAGTGCCTCCTCTACATTATTCTACTAAATGTTATATATAATACTTGTGCTTCGTGTGCCTAACAATACTATACTTACCTTAATACATTGAAATTGAAGTAGAGTTTACTATACAGGAGTGGATCTATATAGTATTCGTTTTCATTTATTATAATATTACTACTTACTAGTGCTGACTCTAACTCATCTAACTTTAACTCACTTAAATGCAATAGATACATACAATGAGAAGCATTAAGTATTTACTAAAGGGATTATACCTACACCAAGTTTGCAAAACTATAGCAGTATAGTTTAAGGAGTGTAGTGAGTGAGTAGCGTAGTGTAGCGTGTAATACAATGCAATGTGATAGAGATACTAATACAGATACATTCAAAGAAACATGAACGTTCTTATGTACTTTGTTGCTTTCACGTAGCAGTTGCTCTTGTTCTTCGAGATTGAGAAATCCACCAGAAGCTTACTAAATACTAAAAGACTTTACTTAAATCTTTTTATTGTCCAGTTCTCTTTTGTTTCCTTTTCTTCTATTTAAGTTGACTTGAAGGAGTTAAAGTGCATTTATTCAATTCGTGCAATTGTTAAGCTTAAGAAAGCTTTGTAAATGTTCTGGTTGACCTGACCTTCGATTAAATAAATCCAGTCATCGCATGACTTGACAAAGTTTTCATCCTTTACCTTGTCGCATTTTTTACAATTCGCTCGAAATCATGCCTGTCAATAAGTATGTTGCACAAATACAAGCCGATTAACAACTATTTTTTAATTAAATCTCGTCATCTTGTTAACGCATTTTATCAGCTTTATTTTTGTGAGTGTAGTGTATCTATGTGAATGTGAATTATAATTAAATGATTTGTGGTTTCATTTTCTGTCTCACAGAATGAGTGCGGGAGCTGGTGAGGATTTGGTGTCAGCCGTACCAATACCCACCGCCAGGAAAATGAAATTGGATCAGCAGGTAGGCATATCTACATCAAAATTTACTGTTTTTTATGTAATGTGCTGCAAGTGTAGTGTATTGTAATCTTGTTGGGAATTCTTGTGTACAGATATTTACAAAAATAATTGTGGTAGGTACATAAATATATCTGGTTATCAGAATAAAGAATATTAGCTACGGCTCTGCACTATGTATTTGTTAATAATTTTGCAGTTAGAGAGTAAATGGTTTTAAAATTGCACCATGAAAATGCTTTCGTCGGCGAATTCTTAAAGATTGATATTGCCATTGCCAGCAGGTTGGGTTAATATTATAAGGATTTTTTATATACCGTTGTGTTTAACTGTAACTTCCGTGGCTACCCAAAAGCATTGAGATTATTTGTCACGGAGCCAATCCAATACTCACAAAAAACCATTGCAATTAAACTAATTGTTATTTCACTAATATAAACATCCTAATACATGAATTACTACTCAACGAATTTACTCTAGTATACAATCCACTTGCACTACGAGACTACGGCTACAATGATTCTGAACTCCTGTCAATTTTCCTAAGAATTATTTTTTGTCCGAGTCGACAAAATAATCCCATTACACAATCCCCCTGGTATATATGGTTTGTATAAGTGCTACCTAAGTGTTATGCAGCTCGTAATTGAGGAAATCTATGTAAGGTATACTTACACAGCCCTCCTGAATTATTATGTGATATGTTACATTTACATCGAAGCAATAAGCCAGAAGCAATAAGTAGCATGACTAACGATAATAGCATATCACGGAAAACCACAGCTCACCACAGATGAATACATATAAATAACTACCTCAATTTACTTTAAATAAATGTTTGACTTTGTCTATGTTCTCTCAGTTGGTATTGTGTACAGGTACGCTACACAGTGCACGCAACGACACTAACTTCTCTAGTTGTGATCTCAATCAGTAAATACAATCTAAGTAAATATTGAATGCATTACATTACATGGCACATTACAACAGTGCATTACACAGCAACAACTTGATATTGGGATTGCAATATCAATGAATGCATGTCTATTAGAAAAATCAGTTTTCATTTCCCCTAAATTGCCCAATCTCCTAGCATATATGTGTGCTACATCTACTAAAGAATATTATTCAACATAATAAATAATTAAACCATTATAGTACTTACTACTTATACTAATGCAAACGAAACATTCTAAAAAAATTGAAAGTGGAAACTGTGAAGCAGGACTAACATACATAAATCCTTACATGACAGCGAATCGAAGATAGCGTTATCTGCTGCTCTTTTAACGAAATAGAGGAATTGGCTTAAAACTAATTACCAGCGTTTTTACTTAACGCTACTATTGCTAATTAGTATGACGATTTATTGTCAATTTCCTGTTAAAAATAGATATAATATTAGATATTGCTACCAAATTTATATACCTACATGCAAAACCGTATTACGCTGTAGCATATCAGCGACTAAATCAAGTACAATCGAAGGAAGCTATCATTATTGCATGTAGTCATTCAGAGGTAATTGGCGTAAATCTGGTCACAATCACAAAAGACAATTTTATGATGAAATCTGAAATGGATTATTCTAAAAATACAGCCAAAAAAATGTGTTTCATTGAAAATATCTACAGTTAAAATTAAAGGAAACCCTACAAAAATACTGATGTGTCCGTGCTAGTTTAAGTGCTATACAATACTTCTGATGTAAAGGCCATGGCAATTATATACAATTTTAGATCAATCTTTTAAAGAAATTGGATTTGTATCTTTAGGATTTTTATAATACTTTAGACTACTTATTGTGCAATTTTTAAGGCAATGTTATATTGATCAGATCAGAATTCACAAAGCCTAACAAATAATTCAATTACAATTTTTACAGTACAAGTAGTACATTTTTGAATACAGGGTACTACCGAACAGTGACTGGAGATAATATTAACTAAGCGTGAGTAAAATACAAGGAGAAATATTTCAATATTCACATTAGTAGAATAAAGTAGAAATTAGTAACCTAGTTGCTCCTTTTTTCAAAAAATGGGGCCATACAATTATATCTAAGTGCCTTACAACTTACAACCAAGAAGGCAGTCAGTAGTACGATATATACATAATCATGTAAGTGTTGCCATTAGTTCACGTTTTGCGTGAGTGTGGGCAAAACTCGTGGCAGAAACATGAGTATTGCAGTAAGTAGGCATTAGAACACAGATTCCTAATGATATTCACCTTTTTCCATAAAAATAATGTTTTAAGATTGACACTTATTATGAAGCATCGCATCATGCATTTGTGGTCAACAAAGATACATGTATGCAATACAGTAAAGCACTACAACACAGCAAATGAAGGGCATAAACACATACAACAGTAGAAATGGGTAGTAGGTAGAAGGTACCTACTTGCAATTTGGGTCTTTGGTTGTGAGAAAATAATGACTAATGTCAAATCATGATTTGGGGATGAAGATCATTAAATGAGAAGATTTTTTACGGGGAGGAAAAAAGGGATTTGTTGCCCAGAGTGTTTCGAATAGCATCCGGTATCTAAATGCACAGAACAACAAGAGCATGACTGAATTTGGCAAAGACCCCATCATGCACACATTTTCATTTGATAGGGAAGGGAAATAGCAAAGTTGAAAAAATCTCTTCTGCTGCTCTGTCTGTTCTGTTCTTGAAATAATTGGGGGCAATACACTGACCATCGAAGTTATTAAGAATGTGCACCAGTTCATTGTTTGTCTCAAAAGTGAGACCGTTAATTCATGCTTTTACATTTCTAATTGTTTTCCTTGGAAGACAATTGACATCCATTTTGGCAGGTTAAATGCCAAATGGTTTTCTGTCCTGTCTAAACTAAATAGAAAGTTGAACCGTGATCTGGTGGTGATGCTGGTGGTTACTAATGGCATCGCAGCAATAGTATTATCTCCATAGGTATCCCAATCTCCTCCTTTTCGTAACAATGAAATCTAATAAGTCAACGGTGTAGCCCTGTAGTAATAGTTAAATGGTACTTATCTTATACTCTCCGCACAATAATTCTGCCTTATCCTCTAGCTCTGTAACTAAAATAGGTAAATACGTGTTGTACGTGTGGATTTGAAATGCCTTTGGCAGAATGAGGTCTCCTCACTTCCAATTTTTACAAAATATTAAAACAGGATGCCTATTGTTGTTCTCTTCACAGTTCGTAATGCTCTATGTCATGGTTGATAAATACATTCGCTAAACGACTACCTATAAAAATATAAGTACAATTATGATACACAACACAGCTGAACTCATTTAGTGCAGATACTTACATCCAGTTAAAAATAATATGAATCAATAACAATTCTACAGTCAGTCGGTCATACATTATTTTATTGCTTTGTACACAATGTTGCTTGGCACAATTAGTATTTGTGTATATTGTATACAAACATGAATAACATAAATATATGTACATGTTCGTGAATACAGGATCTAGTAATGATGTGCAGTGACATTAACTGCCCCCGATATAAATATACCTTCTACAAAGAGAGTTACGCTGCAATAATAAAAATAAAGGGAATTTACTAAGCGAAATTTGCATACTTCCCCTTTTACTATCAGTATTTGTATTTGCTCTATCGGAATTGAAAGCTTTAACACTAGCAGATGTAGTATATAGGTATTCAGATATTATATTGTACTGTTTAAATATGTGAGCGTATTGCCACTTCATGTTAGAATTGATTTTTATATGCAATGTCAATCTTACTACACACTCAATTGCAATAATAATAATAAATAAATAAATAACTAATAGATAAATAATAGCAACATAATTTTTAGAAAGGTATTAGTAATAACTTCTTGATTGCTTATTATTTTAAGTGTTTTCTTCAATACTTACTATAATTCAAATGCCCATTTATGCATGTAACTGATTGTAATGAAACACTAAGGTTTATACTTACCTAATCTAAAAGATACAGGTTAATGTATTTGATTTGTGCCATATGGAACTAATCGAAATAAATAAATTGAAAAATTACAATGGGCACAAAGAACCACAAAATTACAATGCATTATAGATTTTGTGCAAGCAGAGCATTACGGTATACATTATGGCAAAATTGTATTGTTTGTAAGTCGTTATCACAAGTAAAATATATTGTATAAAATGAATACGTAATAATATCATGTAAATTTTGTATTCAGAAACAACTCATAGAAAATCGTCAAAAGCAAAAACGCAAACAGTCAGGAATGCCACATGTATCAGACGCTCGAGAGATACAGAATCGAGGAAACAATAATTCAGCCCTGTCTACGAGGAGGCAAACGAGGACATCATCCGCAACACAATCCTCAACTGCGGGGGATATTTCAGGTGATAAAATGCTACTTAAACACTTCATTTACTTTTATTGCGCTATGCTCTTGACGATAATTTAGAAATGAAGTATGTACTTGCCCGGTCGTAAAGGTGATAAATCGTCTTCCTTATTTATTTATATACATACTACTTAGCAAATATACTCTTTCTAGCATCCAAAACATATTTACACTCTGTAGAAATAATAAATTGCTTTTAATGCCTATCGAGGTTAATCAAGAATGCAAAATTTGAAAATGTTCAAATATCAACGACACTTAAATTTTATACTAGTAATAGTAAATAACAAGCGCTATTGATTTACAGTTGCTGTATAGCAAAAAGTGAGCATGTAGAATGTAGGTATGTAGTACTATTTCACGAGCTATTAACACTAATGATATTTATGTCCCATTATTTCTAACGTGCTAGTGTGTTGTTTTGTTCCACATATTTAGATATAATATTTTCTTAAGGATAAAAGTACCTAGCTTAGCTAGGTAAGTTTCAATATGACTTGACTTAGTGATAAGGGCAATCTCTTAAAAGATCAGTTAACGTCAGCGTGTCTTTTGTGTTTAGTGTACCTACTGATACATAAGCTAGTAGCATAGCTTAGCTTTTAGCTAGAAAACTCATATCTGTAGTATAGATCTGTCTCATTGTCAGCAGTTTTGATAGCTCGAGAAAAGATTCAGTCTCAGGCGTCAGTTTGCATGCAGAACTCTGTTCCTGTTCTGTCGTCTGCTCTGACTGGCTTGTCTTTTCAGTTCAGACTTCATTTCAGGCAGTGCATTCGCATTAGTAACTAAATCTTAGAGAGTATATAAAGTTACACTTTATGGAGAATTACTATCATTTTATTTTGTCGCATTTTGCAATGACTCGTTTAAGAATACAGATAGAAGAGCGAGGCAAAAGGGTATGCTACTATCTGCTAGTAAGTAATATGATATTTTGAACAGTATATAAAATGAAGTCGATAGCAGTACTATAATTGTATGTACTAATGTAGACATTTTGCTGCAGAGTGAGTAAGAAATATAAGAAGTTGACTAATAAATAAGTATATACATAAATAAATGCCAATAGATTTAAATAAAACGCTAATGTTAGCCAGAGCAGAGAAGAGCTATTCTTTTGCTCAAGAAAAAAGAAGAGAAGTGACAAATAATATATTTAAAGAATGAACATAGTGCACATCAGTGCAGAACATTATGTAGTACGCACGTAACGTACGTAGAGATTGAGTGCCTATGACTTTTTGCTGTTGAATAGCTAATCTCGTTCATGTTTTACCATATAAACCAAAACCAAACCAGTGTATTGTATAGGCAAGTAAAGTAAAGTAAAGTAAAGTAAACTGAACTAAACTAACATCCCTAAAAAGTGCATGAGCTAATGTTAAGTTAAGTTAGCTTTAGGTTATAACTTAGAATGGCGATAGATAGATAGAGATACATACCTAGAATAGAGATATCTTGTTTCACGCTCCCTCATAGTTTATTCATAGTTACAAACGTAACGTAACGTATCCTAACCTATAAGTTAAGTGAGTCAGTCTCCTTTAATATGAGTCTATTTGCAATATATACAGATAGTAGATATACATTTACCTATGCGAATATCAGTGCATGGGATATACATAATAGCACCTACTTAAGATGCCAAAATCAAGTGTCACTGTCACTCCTCATTTCTTCCAGTAAACCTCCCTGTTTTTCATTCCGTCTCCTTCCACTCAACACTGCAGATTTGCACTCACTTCTCTTGTCCCACAATTTGTCAAACCTGAGCAGAACATTTTAGTCCACATAAAGCGACTTTAACTGCCGTCTCTAGCCAACCGTGACTTTACTGTTATTTCTCATGTTGCTGATGGGAACATTGAGTTTTTATTGTCTACCTTCCCTTCCTCTTCATCCTTTCGTCCTTTTCGTCTATTCAATCTCTTCTACTCTCATTCCTTCTTTGTCTCTCTATTAAGCGATCTTTAATGGACACACTAACTCGGTTAGCGTCTGGCTTAGCGACAACTTTATTCCACGAACCTTACCTATTATACAAACAATATATTCCGTAGTCTCCATATATTACATTATAACATAATAACCGTTTTATAGATACTTGTGGCTAGCATTTAATTCGTTTTTGTCAATATACTTCTCACTAAAACTAACAATCCACATTTAGAGACAGAACAGGACAGGAATCGTTAACCCTTTAAATGTTGTCAGGTGCTCAAGATTTAATTTCTTTTGTTTTTGTCGCTTACAATAATAATATCGAATCATCACTATTTAATTTGCAAAAGGATAAAAATAGTAAATAAAAAAAGTATATACTTGAAGATAGAATTAATAAATGGGAGCCTTATATCCTTTAGTACTTTGGTTTGGTCTAGTTAAAATTTTATATATGTAGGTAGTATAATATTAGTCGTGAACAGCATAAACTTATTAGTGCAAGTTATTTTAGGTACTTTGTATAAATGTGTACCTAAGCATAATGAGATATTATACTTAACAGGATAAAATACTCACAAAGTTGCTATTTCTCAGTATACATATAGTAGCTAAATTGAAGTATATAAAGTTGATTATTTGTGTCTATATAAGGATGATAAATTATTTGGTTTGTGGGCATAATGTACGACTTGGGTAGTGAGATAAGTCAAGTGTACGAATATCAGAATACAAATGTGTTTCCTTTGCCAATAGTTCAAGTTCAGCCAAAGAGCCCAACCGCTGGAAAAGTTTCTACGGAGAATAAACGAGATCAGCAGAGCGGTATTCTGCCGGAGCTGGAGGATGACTTGGAAGTGCTGGAGATTGAGGATAGCAAAAAGATTCCAATCGATGAGAAGAATAATGGTAGGATATACTTACGTACCTTTGCATTCATCTTTATAAATATCACTAAGAATATAATATTTACATCATATCTTGTTAGAAGAGCCGACAGAACTCCAGATACATAAGATAAGATCTTTTCCTACTTTGCTTACTTACGTATTACGTACGTAATGCCAATACCATGACAAACCAAACGCAAACCAAACCAGAGCAAGGCTACCTAGTCCCTTTTTCCCTTAGGCATTCATTCCAGGATTATAAGTATAAGCAAATTCATCTTTACCTATCTTTCCATGCGCTTCGTTTTCCTTTTCTTGCTTCTTTCAATTCCTTCAATAGTTTACATCAATAGAATCAAATACTATTTGAGTAGACACATACAATACAATACAGACAGTACTACATACTTATTTATGTGAATCTAAGCTCAATATGTATATATAATATTTTGAATCCTATATCTACTAGCTAATGCAAAGTACATACAGCATCCGTACATCCCGTCATACGTATGTACACAACACAAATGTTTGTAATGCTCTCAGATGTGTATACACAGTAAACATAAAAAGTAGATAGACACCTTAGTGTATTGTGACGTGCAAAATAAATACTTTTTCAGTTTCTTATGAGAATGGCTGCTACTAAAATGATTTTTGAAGGGAAGCTATACATACAGGTACTTTCTTTTGGTTCAATTCTCCCTAACAAAGGAGTTTATAGGCATATTAGATTAGTTTTGTGGTAAAAATGGGTCGGTAGCTGAGAATTTCCAAGTATTCGCCCCTATTCTTGGATTATCTGCTGGATCTGGAATTGTGACTGTGTTGTGTTGTGTTGTGTGACTTTGCAGAGGATTCACTGCCTAACTGTAATAGTTCTTGGAGTATAGTTGTAGCGTGCAAATAATTGTTGGTGTGTGCACGGGTTGATGGGATATAAGAATTTTTATTATCTCTGCAGAACTGCTGGTGTCTTGCTCTTGGCCTACTGGCTTGACTGGGCTATTCAAGTCCACTCCAACTCCAACACCAACTCCAGAAAGCTAGCCTTGTGTTCTACAGTCAATGATATTTGTTGAGTGTGCATGGTGAGATATCCAAGGGAGCTTAGCTAAGAATTTCGGTTTATTTCCTCGCTCCAATTTAGTTTAGAGGATTCTTTGCATGTGAAAGAGTCCAGAAGCTAAAATGACCTAATAGAGTCCATAAAGATGTAAGTTGGGTTGCAAGGGAGAGAGCGTATGGTGTGTGCTGTAGAGTACTAACGAAGAATTTATTGTAGTGGGATTCTCATCTGTCTATTCTCTGTGTATCTGGTTTCTGGTGTACTGTAGGTAGTTATTTAGGTGTTCCTGTTATATTTGTGTCAGTTGATCTGGACAAGAGCTATAGAGATGTGAGTGAGACGTACATACACTCGTTCGGTGTGAGAATGAATGCCCAGTCCATAGATAAAATGAAAAGGAGTGCAATGAAATGCAATGGAGAGGGAGATAGTCAAAGTCAAAGTACTAGCTTAGTACTATAGTGTTCATAATTTGAAGCAAGGTGAGCTAAAATAATATAGGAAGATACCTAGATATATCTTATCTAATATCTCTAAGTGTAAAAGTATGTACATATGTACATATGTAGGAAGGTCGTAGAGTCTGAAGAGAACCGAATGGGAGATAGAAAGTCAGTCAGCTAGAGGAGCAGGAGGATAGTAAAATAAACTGGAGAAGTCAAATGAACTACGTATGGAGAAAATAGTAAATGTGGGCATTTGGGTATTATGGGTCTACGTTGAGGTGCAATTGAAGGCAAAGGAATGGAAGGTGGCTGTTGCATCGTTGCGATCCTTTCTGGATGTTTTATTTTGTATTATGTGTACCTGGCGAGAATAGTAGGGAAAAATGATGAATTTTTAACCAGCAGGGTTACATGGTTGAGAACATCAGCTCATGAAATTCCCATGATAGAGGAAATGCGATTTTCTCCAAGATGTTTCTTGATACTCCCGAAGTGAGTGAAATACTATGATATCAAAAAAGACTAGCTCTCCCTCACTACAGTAGTACGTACTTCACTTTATTTCACTTTCTCCCATCCTTCAGACACTCTCGTACATACGTGCACTACTCTTACAGTACGTACGTATGTATTTATACACTTGTTACAGAAACAAGAACATTACACTATATCTCACTAAACTAAAAGTAAACACTAGCTATACATTACCTACTCTACTCTACATTCGTACTATGTACTCTAATTCGATGCTCATAACATACATTCCTACTTTATTTTATGTAAGTTAACTAAAGTCCTGAAAGGGAAGGCGAGATGTACAATGTGACCATTATATGTATCACCAAACCATGCAGATAAGTAAGAAGGGGCTAAGCAAGCTAAACCAGGATGTAACTGTAGTAGTAGTACTTTTAGTTCCACTTCCACTGCTTGCTTGCTTACTTACTTACAAGGAGAAAAAGAGGACTCACTCAGAAATAAGGAGAAAGAAAGAGACGATGTGATGGAAAGGAAACATTTCTCCAAAAGAGCGACATATGAAATGCTAAAGAGAAAGCGGAGAAAGTCGAGCTCCTTTCTCTTCCTTTCACTCTTACACTGCTTATACATACATAGCCCATGTATTATTATTCTGATGTTCTATGTTTCCATTCTATCGTATACTATTGTAGAGATTCGACGTTTCATACATTGCCATTGCAAAGGTAGAATAGGTAGTTCATACAATATATACATAGTACACTGAAGATAGCTAGAATTCCGTATAGAAATATAAGTAGTGAAAGTGAAGTGAGTTCACTTCAGTCTTGAGCTCAGTGTATGTCATGTACTATAGCTGTAAGCAAACTAAATAGGTATTACATGCGCACACAATCAACAAGCCAGGCCATGCCAGGCAGGCTCCAGCAGTCAGTTCGGTAGTGTCTATATATTTTGCATTGAGCTGAACCCTGTGCGAGTGGAGCCTGTCCAGTACTTTGGTCTGGTCTGGCATGGCATGGACTTGTTTCCTTTGGTCCTGGATTCCTCATCCTTTCGTCTCGTTTTCTCTCTGTGGCCAAAAAATAGTAGCTCGAGACATTCACGTTCTAAACACAAGCCAAGATTCAGCTGACTCCTAGACTCCTAGGCACTCTTCTTAGTCTCTTTCCTCTCCTTCTTCATCTTCTTCTCCAGGCAGCTAGCATTTGGAGTTAGGTTAGGAGATCTCCTTCCTGGATCTGTGTTTCCTTCGTTTCGTATCACTTATGTATATATGGAGTGAGTCAAACCATCATCTCACTCACTCTCAGTCTACCCATCGCTGGAAGAGGACAAGAATAACAGTAGAGAGGCAACTAAATTACAAACTAAATCTATTATAGGTGGTACAAGTACATAATGTAGGATGGCTCTACCTTTACCTGACCTTAACTACTATTTGTATATGTACATACTTACAACTCCAAGCTGAGATAACACGTTTCCCACATAAGCTTATACTTACCTTCCAAACATTTTACTTACACTTAAAATTATTACCATTACGCTACAGATCACTCCTATTTACAGAACACTACGGAAGAGCACACTTGTTTGACTTAACAGAAACAGACATTGACATAATAGACTACTTACTGTATATGTACTGCAAACAAATCTACAAATACTGTAAATACTGATACTGATAGTGCACACTCTTAGTTTGTGGTATGGTGTCCCGTGCTGTGGTGTGTTGGGCCATTCGTGAGCACATTTCTATATTAAATTACATTACACACACGAAGGAGGATACATAAAAGATCGGGAAACTGAATCCTTGATTCAATACAATGTTCTCCATTCTGTAACGTTAACGTACTTAACCAATTCACTGTAACTGAGCAAAACTGGCTGGATTCATTCTATTTACTATTTACCATTGACAGGTACTCTCCAAAGACTTTTATATTCAATTCAAATACCTATACTAGTACTATCCCACTTATCCGTAATACCAATATTGTGTACATACCTTCTTAGTCCTTGAATAAATGTAAGTAAAGTTAATACAGATATAGAGAAGTGTGCATACGGGAACTATTCCTGTTATGTTTATGTTGCTAAAAGGTAGCATACCTAGATAAAGACAAATAGTAAGAATATGTTTATTTAATATATGTAGAAGTTTGTGCATCACATCACATACATAATATTATGTAGCAAGTTATATTCACATGTGAATGTATGCTACATGACATAATAATATATTGCTAAAGAGTGAGTCGCTGTGAACCAAGTCCCCAGCTACAGTCTGTCTTTCCGCAGTACTTCCTTTAAACGTCAACTGAATAAACTTTTACCGTTTTAGTTGAGCAACTTTGACAGAGTCACCTACCTACTTCAACTCTGTCAAAATAGCTACTCCTTGCTTTCTCCCAGTGGCTTGTCTGTCCAGTCTCAGACTAAAAGTCAACATCATTTCCATGCAACTTTGTTCCAAGTATTTGTATTTGTAAACAACACAAGAGAACAAATAGTCCCAGAGTGGCCGCCTCTGTATTTCAAAGCAAGTGATTTAAATGTATCACTATAACAAGTCTGTGCAGAAAGAAGGGAGACGAAATTGTGCAATGAACATAGAAGCTTTTCAAAGGAATTCCATAAAGGCATTAAGCAAAGCTGTACAATCACTTTCCAGCCAGAAAGGCCAATTCACACCAAACAATGGAGAATTGTAGAGCCGGTGACGAGACGACTATAATAACTGTTATACATTGTTGAGACTATTGTATGTACTATATATTTATATGTACTAGTTTCTTTACTAGGTTAGTAATACACAATCCTTACGTATGTATCTATAGAATAGATAAAGCATACACTATAAAGAAATGTGTTTAACTCCCTCTGCTCCATGTTATGTCTACGGTATTCTTGTATAGAGAAGAACAGAGCGAGGACATGACAAAAGTAGTTGAGAATGCGAATGCCCAGTGCAGTTGTCACTTCATAGAATAGTTATAAGGAGGGAAACGAAGCGAGGATACTCTAAGAATATTCCTCCGATTTGCTACTTCAAACATTTCTACGTACTGTCTGTATTACATTAGATTGTAGACAGAATCATGTAGACTCACTTTCTCTATTCTTCAATCTGCTCCCTTCAATTTAATCGTCATCCGAGTTCAGACTCAGAGTCAGAGAGCTTCTCTCTTCTTCTCATTTGATTTGATTTGGCTTGCATTGAAAGATCCTTTGCTGACAACGATCTTTGTCTTTCTCTACATAATATAACTACATAATTCTAGTTACTATCTACATACCTACAAAGCACACAACTAGGATTCTAAGTGTTATCCCTTTCCAGCTTCCAATTCCGAATTCTATCTCCTCTGTCCTGTCTTTTCAGTTTTACATACATATCCACTTACAAATGGATTATATTACATAGGTTACGTTTACATACAATTCAATTCCATACTCCATCTACTATTTGTATTACCTGCCTCCAGCCTATGTATACTTATACACTACGTAAGCAAATATTTGCCAACCAACGATTCATTTTTTTCTCACTTTATTGAGAGGCTCTTTTTGTATATTTACTATAGTAGTAGCCATTGTCTCTACTCCCTATATCTAAATCACTTACATACTATTACACTTCGGATGACTTACATTTAAACCTCTGCTCTATTTATCTTATACTCATCGCGTCACCTCTGTCTCTACAAATTAAATCAAAATCTTTTCACTTTCAAAAATCTACTTCCGAAATGCATTACAGAACTGTTTTATTATACCAATGTGAGTATTCATTTTAATACTTCAGAAAGATTATCATACTTAGTAACCATTTATTAGATGTATTGTATTTCGACTTGTAGTAGAAATTCTATTACATACTAATGTGCAAACCTAACCGTATAAAAGTACTATCGGTTTCTTCCTAACCTGTTCTATGCGTATTTGGATAGCAAGATAATCGACGAATTAGCAGCACAGGGACACTCTCATTTCTAAGCCTAATAGTGGAATGAAAAATATACATAATATGGGCAATTATTGCGTCTATTTTACAACTTAATGTACCATTAAGTATCAAAACTAACAATAAGTCCCCATGTGGGAATTATTCTTACATGGGTTACTAATTTGTCGCTAAGGGTATTATGAGTTAACAAGTGATAGAATATAATAGTAGTTTTCACTGTCTTTTCTATTTTGCTCTATATTATTCATACCTGATGTAGTTATAATTATTGAGAAGTTTGAAATTAACAGTAAAATTATTTGCTGTGTCATTAAAATTATAAATTCTTATTATGCAAAATACAAATGCTATTTAAAGAATTTCATTAGCAGGGAAATGACATTTTCACTAGAGGCAGTAGACCAAAATAGTGAATAAAACATTCATATATTCAAAATGCAAGTGTAAAACTTGCTGATGTTTCCTTCCTTTGTAGCTCTTCCCCCACACATATTCACTCACACAACACAGATCAGAGTATGCAGACCTGTCTTTAGTCTTGAAGGTATGTACATATATGTTACATAGAACACGCAGTTTTCATTCTCCACCCGAATTTTGTTTATTTGATTGTCAGGTGAATGAATGCAGATATGAAAGAAGGTTTAGAAATGTTCATAGGAAAAGAAGCTTACTTAATAATCAACACCTGTTACAAAGAATAGCGAGCTGGCTGAACACAGTTGTTTCATTATATTTATTTACTGGTACGAAGCCTACAATGTGAGTTGAGTTGAGTGAATGAATTCTCAACTCATACTTTTACTGCCTGCTACTGTACTAAATAGTATTCTGCTCTACTAGCCACACATACGTTCTAGCAGAAATATTCAGCATTCTAATTTCCATCAGGTACTTTCTTCTTTCTATTTACTATTTACTCTATTTCTACTTGTTGGTTTCCATTTTCCATCATAATATTTATACTACGGAATTCATTACCTACTATTATGCCTATACACTGCGCGCCAAGCCAATAAAACTTCAGCTGCTAATAATAATGCACTCTCAAAGAGTTGTGTTAAGTTTTAAGTATGAATAAGACTCTATGTCGCTTCTACTTAGTATTAGTATACATAGTTTCAATCTTTCTACCTACGTATGCACAAGCACAGTAGTAGAAAATGTTTGCACAAGTTAAGCTCACAGTTGTGAATCTGTGATTGAGTGAGCAGTATAAAATACTGGTATGAATGGCAAACCGAGATATCTAGTATAATGGAAATATGCAGCACTTTGGACAGAAATACTGGCTTAGGCTTACATTTGCATGAGTGATCTCAAATTCCAACATGCCGACACTTGCTCAGATTTAGAACGAGCACGACGTGCTAATGCACAAGAAGAATTTTCTAAGCCATTCCATATTTTCTATCCCTAAGCATGTATAAGCTGAGGAATCCCTAACCCTAATGCTAGCCTCCAGAGCTTTTTTGACTTTAAATCAATACTCCAATTCGAAATGCATATTTCGTTTTTATATGTTGTTGTTTTTTCGTTTCTGATACCTAAATATTACGTCTAGGTTGTAATATATTATAATATAGTATATTAGAATATATAAATAGTATGACGTATCTAAATTATGTATATCATATCATGCGCTACGTAATTAGTACTAGTTATTTATTTGATATAATATTAAAATCGATAGAATAAAATAAATAGGCTGCTTTCTTTTACCTTTTAAGTTAAAATTATAGTTTCCCTAAAATGACTTCAAGTAGTCCGTACATTTAGTGGTAGCTTAGTCTAGTACCCATTAAACTTAAATACATGTGATGCATATGGCACTTATATATTAACCATGTTGCATGAACTTAAAAAAATTAACATTAGCTACAGTATCAAAGGTGTTGTGTAAAATTTCTGCGCATTTTCCACAGGTTGTCTATTCCAAATTAATGTTTAAACTCCAAACACACATCCACATACATATCACCTACATAGTAAGGCACCTTTCACCCTTTTATTTTGTGCAAATAGCATGCACCATTGGCGTACTACTTTTTACGGTTGTATATTATACATAACTATTTCACTGCAAGGAAGTTTGTCTACAGGTAATATTTGCGATGCAATTACCATTTTGCACTGAAAACATTCCCTCCATTTGAGAGGCATGTTGGGAAAATATTACCTTCCCTTTGAAAATATATACTACATCTATAAGTAATAACACTACATGAAGAATTAATCCTTTTTAAACAGAATCTCATTTGACCCATAAAACATACATTAGTGTGTCTGTAAGTAATGGACATGGTATAAGGTTATTTGTGGTGCATTTAATTGCATAAGTTGTGTAGGTGAAATTACAAGTTTAACATTTGAAACCGAATAGCTGTCATTATAAAGTGTGTTTAATAGAGAGTAATAACAAGCTAGGGAAATACATCCATTGTACAATAATTGTACATGAGATTTCCATTTGAAGTTTGAATTCCCGAGAGCTGAATGCTAGCATTTCATAAGGCACCTCAAAATATACTGTCACTCTACTCCACTAAAGGAAATGTTCATTTGATACACTTAAAATAACATTCGTCCGATTGCACATTCAGCAAATTGCACGTTGTTTCCCTGAACTTAACCCAACTAGAGATAAAATAAATATTACTTAAGCTGTAGCAGCAGCACGTATTCCGTCTGGAGTGCTTACCTCTTCGTACTTTGCTAAATTGTAGTTTTGGACGTGTACGTATTTAGGTGTAAGAAAAATTGACAGTTTCTATAGCTTAAGGTAAATTGGTTAGGTACTACTTCGTTACAGTACTATAATAGATTATATGCGAGCTACAGATCAACTTAAGATGTGTTACCTTTGTGTAATATTATGTACTATATGGATATAAGCCTGTGCGAATTTCTATCGACCCAAAAGAGCATCATTAACCTCTCCAGGTTATACAATACTGGAAATTGTATATTCGGGAAGACACTAGATACCTACACCATTAACGGTTACTAACAAGTATTAGTAATACGAGATTCCCACTAAACTTTTGGGAGTTACGCTTCAACTGCTTTTACAGATAATAGTATTAATGTACCTAGGCAGTAGGTTAGTAGTTGGAGAACTTACATCTATGTTCGATATACCAACCTTCAAAGGACGTAAAATAAGCTCTATCCATTTAGTTTACCTATATTACACTTCGCTAAACTGTAGTTGTAATCATACGGATCAACTTCCCTTATAATTATGCATTTTCGCTAAACTTTTATTCATAATTTATGAGTATGAGGACGAAGACATAGAAGTCCCTATTCAATTAGAACCTGTGATCTCTAAAACTAGGAAGTTGTAAATGGGAGATCAGATTTTCTACTCTGGAGACTCCAGAGCTTTCATTTTATGAGTAAGCCAAAGCCAAACAGGAGATCCTGACCTGACTCTCAGTAATGAGCGCATGTTACAGTATTTAAGCTCATATGTTAAATCGTGTCAGTTTACTGGACAATATACATATATATATATACTTCATACGTTTTTAGACCAATTTACTAATAACATGCTCCAATTAACATATTAAGTACTTCACCACCAATACTGTCGTTTAGCAATATGCAAATTTCTGTAGTAAATACTGTAGCATGCTTAATAAAAATGCTTCAACTCTCTGAGTTTCCCACCAATCTAACTTTCACCTTTTCCTTGAAATATTCTTATAGCAAATAAATTCAATTAAACTACCAGCGCAGCTTGATTGCTAAACTTTACATATATACTACTTAGATTGTATCCTTCTGTCTCCATTTTTCATTAGTAGAAAAGTTAGCAATTTAAAAGTAAAAGTACTGATACTACCTACCTAGTAAATATAGTGGACTGCCACGGTCAATTAAATAGTTAACCAATACTAAATAATCTCATTCTATCATTCTTTCTATGGAGTAAGCCTAAGCAATAAAATTTTCATATTTTATTTTTTTTATTTACAGCCAAAAGTCCAAAGTCTCCACTAGACGTTAGAGCTTTATCTTCTTCAGAATCTTTTGACGGATCCGCTCCTGTTGTTCCAGCTAAGTTGGGCAAAAACTCTGCAACAGAAATCAACAGTGTTCAAACCCCGGAGAAACTAGCCAGTGTAAGTGACGTACCGTAAATGCTGTTATATGTATATGGGAGAAATCAGAATTTTCTTACTGACCTTGTATTTGCGTTTGTTAGATATCGTCGCTTGTTATAACATTGTATTATCAAATAGCATAATTAAGTATTAATAGATGTAATTAAATATTAAGTCTGTTAGTATTAATAGACGGAGAAGGCATATTGAAAATTAGCAATTAGTATAGCTTGAGTAGAAATTAATTGTCACATAGTATTAGCGCCTGCGAACTAATTATTCTACTAATAGAATATGGATAGATTTGTCGTACAATTATATTATGATGTTTGTTTGCACTGAAACTTGCTGCGTAAATTATGTACTTGCATTATCATATTTAATATGCCTACGTTAGACTTTCACTACACAAAAGGAGATAATTAGTGTTTATGTAAGTACATAACTATAAAAGTTTTTAAATATTACAACAGGTGAAAATTCTGTATGGCACAATGGTTCTTTTGTTTCAAATCCATCTGTTTTTGACTTGGAAACTTTTTCAATTAGAATGAAGGAAAAAGTAGGAGAAAGTCAACAAGAGCTTCTATTTATTCTTTATACAGAGATAGGTTGGGTTTGGGTATCAAGTATAGAAGATCGTATGGTATGATTGTGAGGGCAATTTGAATGTAAATTAGGAAACCACTGAAACCAGGAAAGAAAGACAAGAAAGTTATATGCTAGTTTGTTTGTGTTAGCAGTTAATTAGCCTATAGATTGAATTTCTAATTGGCAAATCTGTGAATAGGAAAGAGTTTTAATGAAGTAGGTGAATGATTAAAGCAAAAGATCTCAATTTGCATTAATGACTTTTGAATCCCTAGACTGAAGAAGAGGATCCCAACGCACCAAAATTTAGTGTGAATTTGGTTGACGTTATGGACAACATAGAACAATTTGTTTTGCAACCAGCCGCACAAGGTTTTCTAATCAAATGTCGCATTACTCGCGACCGAAAAGGAATGGATCGTGGTTTATATCCCACTTACTACATGCATTTAGAAAGAGATGACGGTCGAAAGGTAATCCTGGCCTGAAAAGCCTTTTTTCTCAACTCTTTCTCTCTCTCTGGGAAATAATAGTACATATGTAGTGTGTAGCATAAGATTAATTGGAAAAAGTTGAAAGCACATAGAGATCTTAAGTAGAAATAAAAAGAAAAAGCAACAGGACGGAAAGGTGAGCAGCCAATGCAATCCAAAGAAAACTTATCGTTAGCTCTGCCACGCCGCACAACACTCTACTATATTATTATATTATGTACTCTTCTGTGTGGTGTCAGGGGATTAGTTTTGCAATTAGGTTTGAACTTTGGGATAAAAAGTGAACATATTATTTCTCCAGGTTTTTCTCCTAGCTGGACGTAAAAGAAAGAAAAGCACGACAAGCAACTATTTGATATCTACAGATGCAACTGATCTCTCTAGAGGAGGGGATTCTTTCATAGGAAAAGTCCGCTCAAACCTTATTGGAACACAGTTCAGTGTTTTTGACAATGGAGAGCCACCAAAGAGAAATGCCCCGATGATGGACAAAGCAACGCTCCGAGAAGAGTTAGCTGCTGTCATATACGTATGTCCCCCCTCACTCACACAGCTAATAAAACAACAAGAAACATTACATTTACACTATTTATGATCTCTCGTAAACATGCCGACTCATAAATCAACAGACACTATTTTTTATTTACTATACATCTCCTCTCTTTTTATTATTTATTTTCCTGCATGAAAGGAATCTCCATTTATTCATTGATGTAGGTATTTACTTATATCTATATGTATATATTGCATGGCCCTGCAGAAACGAGCTATACATCAAAAGTCAATATTAATAAGCAAACAAACATCAAAGGATGTTAGTTTTTCTTCCTCATGTTTAGTTTAAGGCCAAACACATGCATGTGGTTGTTCATTATGTTTTTGTTTGCCTACCAGTCGCTTATTTAGAGTAAATATTTTATTTGCCTTTCACAGTAAGATAAAATTATATTCATTTATTTCCCATAATTTGACACAAATATATTAATGTATACTGTATACATTACATGCGTACTCTATTATTGGAGAGGGCACCTAATCTATTTACAATGGAAGAATTAAATATACATATACAAGAGTCAGTAAAATAAAATTGCAGTATATGTATTATGCTTGCTAATGTACTTATGATTATAAGAATTATAAGAAGAGACACATAGGTACATTTATAATGTATACATGTATGTATAATTTGTTCAAAGAAAACTTTCTAGAGGCAGATTACTGCTTATATACTGAATAAGTCAACATAATTGCTTTGCAGGAGACCAATGTGCTGGGATTCAAAGGACCACGTAAAATGACTGTAGTCGTTCCCGGGATGCTGAATGAAACAAAGCGTAAGGAATTCCGTCCTGACTCCGACAATGATGGCATAATAGGTAAAGCCACTAACAATCTAATCTTATACTCTGCTTATGTAATATAATAATAATGAGAGTGCCTAATTAATTAAACACAATGAACTAACTTACGACTAATCAGTAGAGAAGAAGAGGAGAGGATCTTCTTTCCTGATTCCAAGAAAATTAAGATCTCTCCCTTCTCATTAATTATTATGACTTCGGGTTAGTTAATTAATTAATTGTATTTTTGAATCCTTATAAGAAAGTCGTCTCCTTCTATATTATATACAGATATTTACGAAGGTTGTGTAAATTGTGTATTATCTGCTGAATCCGTAGAATTCGTTAGGAAATGAGAGAGAAAAGTTGTTACTAGAATCTCTTTCTTGGTTAGATAGATTCTGTCCTTGATGAAATTATTTGGCAATGGTTCAACTACTAATATGTGTATGCAATCGTTTTTTTGATGTCCTGCTCATATTCGATTCGTAACCTTTAGATAGCTGCGCATAATATAATACGAAATATATTTACTTGTTTGCTAAGCTGTAATATCCGCATTAACTTTGTGTGCTCAAAATTGGTTATCTGTCAATCACTATAATGTTTTGCAATATAATTTGTGTTCTGATTTTCAAAGAGCGATGGAAGAGTCGTAAAATGGACGGACTCGTCGAACTGAAAAATAAAACTCCAGTTTGGAATGAAGAAAGCCAGTCGTATGTCCTTAATTTTCATGGCCGTGTCACGCAGGCGTCAGTAAAGAATTTTCAAGTGATCCATGAATCCGATGGTAAATAACTCTTTTTTCTTCCCCACTGTGTAACTGTGTAAGAGCATATAAGTAGATTATTGTTGCCGTCCGCGGGCGTAATTCTGACCGACTGACAAGTATAAAATGCCCGTCTCAAGAATTCAAAAATTATTTTGGTAAAAGAATAAATACAAATTTCCCTTGATAATAATAGCATTATATTGTAAGGTAAGAGTAGTAATGCCCTCCCTGGGATTGTTCCTACATACGCCCACGTATTTGACGGATATTGAGTGCTTGTAGATGAGGAAATGACATGGTTCCCGAATCTCTCTCATACTCAATATTAGAAATAGGATGAGAGAGCTGAAATTGTCTTCCTCTATTCTGGAATTCAATTGGGCTCCAATCCTTTTGTTCGCTCACTCTTTCTCTCTAATTTCACTCACATACCGCATAAATTACATGAGCAATCCCTCTATTTTTCTAATGGATTTAGTTTCGAGGGATATGTATTTATATATGTAGGTAGTAGTAAAGTTATCTATTATGTATTAGGTTCTTACCAGCTTAATATTTATACGGATACAAGTTATCCTTGTGTGGGATGAAATGATACACCTACAGCCAACATTACTTTTGCATAAGTATTCCATTATCTCTATATCTTGTAATAATACTTCCGACATGAACTACAAATGGTAATATATCTATACTTATCTACCTAAGAATATACAAGTATACCTCATGTAATCCGGTGGATACTTAATTTAGCAGAATAAGTAAAAGAGAATTACAATTCGTTTTCTATTTAAAGTTAATTTTGGCTTCCAAAATTCCTTCTTTGGGAAATAAAAGTCTTTGATGCAGGTAACATGAATTATTTTCCCTAAAAAGTGTTCCTAAGTACTACAAGCGGCTTAGCATTTTTTCCCAAAAATTTTGCTTTAAATACGTTAAATCATATTTATCGTTTTTATATTCCATTTTCAACCGTCTAGAGAAAAGTATTTAGGCATTCTAGGTAATATTAAAGCACAAGAAAATCAATCTAGAAATCTAGTCTCACTTTGCCTCCAGCTCATAGTCTACGCAAAATCCACATATCATGGATAACGATTAATAAAATGGAACAGTAAACCAATATACAGATTTTAATAAGACAATAATAATGTTTGCTGTTGCTCCTTCCTCCTATTTACATTCATTACCAATAGACCATTTTCGAATTAAAAACTATTAATGACCGACACTACTAATATTTTCAAACTCTAATAACATATTTAAGTGTACGTAATTTCTATGTCTCATTTTTTGAATATGTTTTGCAGAAGACTATGTCGTCCTTCAATTCGGCCGTGTTGCAGAAGACGTTTTTACATTGGACTATCGATATCCTATGTGCGCTCTTCAAGCCTTCTCGATTGCCCTTACTAGTTTTGATAACAAATTGGCCTGTGAATAACTTTTCAATTGCAACCAATCCTCTCTATCTGGACCACAACCACGACATGGCCTACCTTCACTTTTGATATAAATTCAATCTATGGTCAAGTCGACTGGAAACTAAATCTGTTACGAATCAACAAGGCTTTATAATGAAAAAATTTCAAAATTATAATAAGTAATTACAATACATACAAAACAAAATATACACAATCTACACATAAACAATTTACGTATAGACATTCAACTATTGCTGTTGCAACATAAATGATAAAACAAAATCACATCCCTTAAAACATTATTGTGCGTCCACTATTTATGTACGAATACGCCACTGTAACATGTAATAATGCATAAGTACGCGCACATATATACTTATTATGTAACACAAAATGTCAGAATTGTATTGATTGTATTTACTTATTACTTATGTTTTTATGTGTATTTTACGATGATCATGACTATCGTGCAATACTCTTCCACTTCTACTCTACCACAAACTGCTTTACTTTGTTTTCAAATGTCAAAGTGTAGAAAAATAGATTGAAATGATTCGAACATATTACATGACTCCCCCTGTCGTGATGCGTCATGTATATATGTAGTGCATGGTATGCAAATGCAATGCAATAATTTGGCAAATTATGCAGTATAATATGATTTGCAAATTTAACTACCCATGCCGCTGTTTTAAAATGATTTTATCTTAATCTTGTCCCCTCCTTACGCATAAAGAGAGTTCTAAGCCAGCTTTTTTCAACAATTCAATGAACCATTCCTTTGTTGCTTGTAGTACATTTTGTTATATAGATTAGAAAAATTAATTATCCTTTTGTAATACAATTGTTAATATCCAGGAGAATTTCCGGGCTACAAGTAAATGACTGCACTGTTGAAAACAAACTACATTCCCTCTGTACTGAACTGCTGCTAATAATAAATAAAATAATATGTAGGTACAAATGTTATCATGAACGAGACAGAGAAATATTAGATTCCCACTTCCAACCTGTTGTATCCAGTAATTTCGCTGATTGTTACTACAAAATTTACTTTGGGAGTGTCTATGTCACCTACTCGTACATATAAGTATATTTACTCTCAAATTTTCCAATCACTTATTTTAATTTGTTTTCAAAGTGGACACACTTTCAATGCCACTCTTCCTATCAATTTGTTCCTGCATATCTCATGACATGGCAAACATAGGACAATTTGCATATTGACATTACTATTTCTCTTTGTTGTCAAGTGGTAAAATAATTTGAAAGTACATAATACTCCCTATTTACAATCTCAATTATGAATTTAGTAGTTCCAATCGCGTTATTGAAAGGACAAAATAATTTTCCCAGTGTACTTAAACATAGATATACGTGATATGCTAAAATATACAATATACCTAAATACCTGGCAACTTAATCCTGCCTTTACTCACCTCACAAATTTAATATTCTCATGTAACACTTGTACTTGTAAACAGTATATAAATATTTAGCTTAATACAATAGCCTATACCTATACATACAAGGATAGATACTGTAAGTAACGTAAAATATTGAGCGTGAGTATAGCGACTGTAGTAGGATAATGTAATAAGTTAAGGTAACTAAAAATTAATGGAACGAAATGACTATTCTCCTCAGCAGCTGAGGAGACATATTATATTCCATATATTTATGAACCCAAGCAACCAACCAAAGGAAAGCCTTAAATGAAACCAGTACGAGGGTCAGACTAGATAACTTAATGCGTATGTTTATACATACATAATTACTACTTACTTAAATGTCACTCTTATCTTTTATTATGTATTAACGTTTAATTTCTATATTGTCATCTGCACTCATTGCTTAGAATTGGACTGTGTTTAAGAATCGCATCCGAGTTAACGTAAATCTCACAAAAATCTTATCTTTTCAATTACCAGATAATTATACACTGTATACATAATATAAGATTATATAATATAAAGCTCATGGTTTCTGCGTTTTCCGACCTGATAAATTTCATCAACGATTCGAGTTGGTCCTGTCCTGTCTGTGGTGTGGTTTGGTTTGGTTTGGTTGGGTTTAGAGACAGGCTTACTATGTATCTATACAAACCAAAAAGAAGAGTGAAGAAGTATTACTGAAATAGCATCAGCCTTTGTTAAACATTACCTTCTATTATTTTTTTTCCATATCTGTGAAATATCTACTAGCATACGTTGCAACTTTCAAATATACAATGAGAGGCATAATAATGTAAAGAACTAAGATGCTCTTTGTACTAGAATGCTACTAAGTATATTATCTTGACGCATGCCGACAGGCAGGACAGAACATATATGCCATTTACTATGCAATGTTTGAACTGTTATGTTATATATTATAGTATCCCTTACTAGAGTAAACTGTGCAAAGATTTTTGAAGGAAAGAATATTTTATGTTACTTACATTTGCACTTCTGTTCAATATTCTATTCTGCATAATGTATAATATTTCTTTATAAAAGCTGAATGATGAGAGGAAGCGCATGTGTCCTCTTTTATTTCTGAGTAACTACAAACATAGCTATGTTATCTATATTTTATCTGTTACTTCTTCATTATCTTAATATATTATCTCCATATACATCATTATGTACATTGTTTATTCTAACGCAAGTAAGAAAAGAGGTGTAACGTAAGAATAGCAGACGTAGGCATATATGTACAGTAGCATTTTCACAGCTAAGTAAGTATTATGTAAAAATAAATTAGTTCCTTTCATTGTACTCCTCTATATTAGCCTATGCTTGGTTGCATTCAACTTTTAGGGCTACATGCATATATAAAAGTATGGAACTTATAATTTTTATTGTTAAATATATAAGTTTCCCCATGATGTATGTTAAATATACCTAAACACTATAGGTATAGTTACACTGTACATCTATTTGTAATACTTACTACTTACCCAACTCTAACTCTAAAAGTGAGAGAATACTTCAACTCCCTAGAAGTGCTCATTTATAACCATCTCACCATTAACCACTTCAAGCTTTACTTTTCTCTTTCGTGACGGAGAATTAATTCGGTGAACTCGGTCGACCAAAGTGATTCTCACTTCATGCACTACGGGCAAGAAATTATTATGAAGTCAAAGCCAAGTCAAGTCGATTTTGCACAGTCTCATGATGATATCACCAACGTTTCTAATTAGATAGCCTTCTAACTTTCTGTGCAGAAAATACGGACAATCAAAGCGATACAATTATATAGAAATATTACATAACATGGTTACAATTGAAATGGAGCCTAAGCTTTTAAAGTAAAGTGACACTACATACATACTTTGTTATTTGAATTGCAAAGATATGCAATTCAAACAACCAAAATAAGCTAAAAGGGTTAGAATATATTATATCTGTAAAACTAACTAATACCTACAACCTGTTATTTTATAGCTACTATGTAAGTACTACATATTATTACTATAAAATGCATCATGATAGATAATAATAAAGTGACCATTGAAAAATCAAAGAATATTTATAATATGATATAGGTATACGGTACATATACCTGTTTCTACTTTAAATATAAATACATACGTAAATAAATATGACATGCATTGCATAAATAGTACTTCGCTCTTCACTATATCTATTGCCATCCACCATTTATGAGCTGAAATTTTTACCAGTCCACTACAAAATATAAAACAACACATTTTATTTTCCTACTCCTTACTATTATATTCTTATTTTATTTATTTTAGATTTTATCCATTTGTTAAATGAATACACAATACAATAATTAATGAAAAATATCCGCTTGCTTTACCTTTTATTTTCTACACTGTAAAGAAATAAATACTTATTACTTATCTATTGACATATTGCATTTAACAATGAAAATAAATGAGAGTGCGGGAGGATTGATTGTTATTTAGAATGGTAAATTTAGTGTTGATTTGTTAATTTGCGGAACGTTGCAAACAATTGACATAATGTGCATATACAATCTTTTAAAAAGTGTCCAGTAATAGTTTAATATTAGTTCAGTATACTGAAATATTTCCATGTATTTCCATGATGTTTAATATTTAGTATGTAACGTACAATTTAAATGTATGTAGTATAATTTTATAGATAAAATGTATTATTTAGCATAGTAAAAAACCTGTGTGTACATAATAAATATAATTGTATCTATTTAAGTGCTAGAGCAGTATACAAATGTGTTTACAAATTAAATAGCCTGGAATTTTGGATATTTTCTGGTAGCCTGTAGCTTGGTACTTGAAAAATGGACCTCACATCTGTGGGTTCTTTTGTACTGTAGGATAATAATTAAAAATATGTAACAATGTAATAATAATTAGGATATAGACTGCGAAAAAAGAAAAAGGTGAACATTTAGTACATGTATACATTCCACATTACACAGATTTATAAAATGTGTAGTAGAGCGTATTGTGGATATTTTGAACAATTAAATGGACCTAATTATTTGATATTACAGTATAATACAATACAACATGCATGTGAATGTGGATTGATTATGGATTGTACTGTTTTACACAAAGTCTATTGATTAAGCAGCTTATGTACATTATTCCACTGATAAAATACAAAAGAGATACATTGTTCGTAAATTGTTATTGTTGTATTGATGAGATATGATATGACTTTAAATAATGTACAATGTTCATCATTAACCCGGAGCTAGATGTACCATAAGTAAGTTATGTTATGAATATAATGTTTCTCTGTACTGTACTGTGTAACGTAAGAAGGCAAGGCGCAGAATAAAAATGTAAAAATATGCACAAAAAATTCTTATTGTTCTGAGGTTGGAGATTGTGATTGCTTGTAATGTGTCATCCTCATCGATTTCCCCAGTTTAGTTGACAGGACAGGAGAGAAAGTAAGACAAGAATGAGAAAGGATAATACATTATTCTAGGCAAGCAAGGCTTGGGAAAAGAATGCTTTCTTTATACATACTTGCTAACGAAACGTTTCTTTACCTACTTTTACTACACAAACTGCACTACTGGTAATATCTCATCCATAGATTCACTAATATTATACACTCTCTTAGCTATTTTATATATTATGCATCTTTCATCTTCCAAGAAATGTCTACTTCAGTTGGAGACAAACCTTTCCACGACTCTTTTCATTATTATTACAAGGAATACGGAATATAAGGAATGAAAATGCAGGATTTTTCTTTGAATTAGACGAAGGAAGAATAATATATAATGCATTGGGTTTAGACTCAGCTTTGTATATTGTATTGTATGTTATGTATGTAGTATCAGAAAAGAGAAAAAAGTGTTAGCGTTTAGCTTACGTAAGCTTACCTCTATTCTGCTTTCTTTTCCTTTCATTTAAAAAGAACGCTATATATTATTATCATTGTATACTTACCTATGCGTTGTATGGCTTATACTTATGTTGTATTTTTTGAGTTCTCAAGCTTGGCCGGTCTGGCATGGTATATGATATATGTCTCCTTGATGTATGTATCTCAGAAATAGAAAGCTATTATAAAGGAAAAGCTGAAACACCTAGTTTAAATATGAAGTATGCACTGACGTGGTAAGTAGAACAGTAACAATAACACGACAGTTTACGTTACGTGATGATAAGACAAAAAAGCTCAACTTCAAACATAAACACATAATTGTATTCTCATTCTGAATCCACTCACGTCCCGCAAAATATATTGCATAAATACTTATAGGTACGTAATAGGTAGCTACTTTTGTTTAATCCTTAGAAACCTTTAGGACCTTCTTATCTTCAGAGAAGAGAGGTTTCTAATGAAAACCTATAGAGCATTTTAACTTCCCATAGAAATGACATCTTTATAATTAGAACTATAAGTTTCAGTTGTTATAGATATAATATATATTAATATGATTACATTTGCAATTACTTATAGTTAAAATTAATTAGATTTTTATTACGCTGCATTAGCGTTGGGGACATGGATTCTAATAATAATATTACGCAGGAGGATTACGTAGGAAACCCAAGAAAGTGAAAGCGTCACTAAAGAAAGAATAATCCTATTTCGCAACTGCACAGTAGTGTTCTCTTGGAGTTCTCGAACTACGTATAGATTTTCGGTGTGCATGTATGTGCGGGCGGGTGGGTCCTTTCCATTGAGGTTGTGTAAGCCATCTTTGTGAAGAACTTGGTAAAAGAACTGGCTATTTACCCTATAAAACTGTAGCCGACTATGAAAAAGTAATCTGAAAATGAGCCCAGTCAGGATATAATACAATGCTGTCATGCACTACAATACATTACACTACTGTACATGTCAGTAGCCATCAAGTCGAAGTCATAATCAAAACACAGTAGTCGTTCTCGTTATCACTACACTATTAGGCAGTCCAGTGGCCTAGTCTGGTCGTGTGGCATTATTATATAGTATGGCATGACACTATGTACAAAGAACTAAAAGCAATATGTATAGGTAGTTAGTAGGAACAATAATAATAATATTATTGCTATAAAAGCTAACATCGTCCTATGTACCTTTATAGCTGAAAGATATGTTATGTTATATTGAGATCTATGTAAGTAGTATACCAAAAGCGTAATAGTGTAACACTGTAACCGCACTGCTAGTATTGTAAGTATGTGTGAAATGCTCCATTATTCAGTTCAGTTGGTTCGATATTTGCGATTTTACTTTGATAACTCGCTACATAAGGTTATTCCTGCATATCACGCAGTAGTACAACTTTAGCTTAGAAAAAATACATGAATACAGTTAAACCATTTGTACTGCAGCAGATTACGCACGTATATTTATACAATACAAATACATAAAACAAAATGATTAAACTCTGTTGCTACTGCTGTCAGTTTACATTTAGATGGATTTTCATAAACGAACTAACGAGCCAACTCAAATCCCTCGGTCGGCAACTAATAATAAGGAAATGCTGCATTGCATTAGAATGGAATACAAGCAGTGAACAATTGGATGCAATTCAATAATATAAAAGGGTAGCCCAGTACAATAGATGATGGAAATATTCCTAAAAGCATACATAGGACACGCTCTTGTTGGTTAGATTGAGATGCATACATATTTAATGCATGTGTGAATTTTACTTGTACAAATACTACTGTGGTGGTATATAGTTGCAGTTTCGTGTGTGTGTGTGGTAGCATTACCGTGTTTATATTATATGAAATAAAGCAAGCAAGACTAGTGAAAATTTAATTGTATTGTAAGAACTAACGCTAACAATAAGCAAACCATCTGTAACCTGGATTTGTGCTCTATATATACATAAGTACAGTAATACACAAAATGTGTGTAGTGTGGTTTAGCTCTGTTTGCTGTTTGGGTATAGGTATGGGGCATGGGATGTTGCAATAGTGTTTTACACAGTTTATACTACTTTATACTGGTCCTATTATGTAATAATAGTATATAGCAATAAAATAACCGTGCCCGTGCTTTAACTTGCTTAAATACGTTTGTATTAGTTATGTATTGTAAGTGGGTAGGTAAATAGGTACCCTTGTTACAGGATTCCCTGAAGATTCTACGAGTCTACCTTTCAGCCAAGACAGTTATACAAAATAGAAACTAAAACTAAACTATTATATGAACTTAAGCCAGCACACCTTCATTCAGCCTACATATAGTACATAGATATATAAAATAACCTCATAATGTACACGTAAGACGGAGAAGTAAAGGTGGATTTTATGGATACACACAAGAAAGACATAACATAATAAATGTACAAGAGCCAAAGTGAACTAGCTATGGTGCCGCACTATTTTCTGTTGTAGTTGTGTATAGTATGGTCTGGTGAATGGTGTGCCTGTGCTACATTTACATTACATTACGTAAGACTACTACCGGACTGTCAGAGTCAGAGTCAGGAGAACGGGTAGGTAATGTAGTAATGTAATGTAACCAATGTACCTAAGATGCATTTAGATTAAGATTCCGTTTGGATTTTGGATAGTGAGTGAGTGTGTGGGGAGGACGTTGACGTTTAGGTAGGGTCTTGTAGTCAGTAGATCTGTAGTGCTCTTGTCCATTATAAAATCATCTTTACAGTTTACAGAACTATCAACTATCCTTAAACTAAATATATACGAAAATTATAATCACATCTGACTTATAAGAAGAAGAAGAGGAAAAGTTATCTGATTATTTATTACCACATTCGTTCCAAAGGTGTCTTGTCTTTCTTACCTTTACAAAGGTAGTAGTAAATACATACCTAGACTCTAAACCTAAACTTACATTAAGTATACACTATACACTATATAAATAAAACCTCTCTCCTGCCTTAATATATTATATTTATTTTCTAGTCAATTGACAAAGGCTGTGCTAATAAAATTAAGTTTGTGTAAGCAAGGATCCTAAAACTAACAAAATGAATACAAATATAAATACACTTTAGAGAGAAGACAAGAGAAAAGTTTAACTACCTAAGTAAGAACCTAAAGATCACGCGGTAAGCATTAGGTTTATTTACTCTGTGCAAGTGCAATTCAGTTCCTTGAGTTTTGCAAATTTTCTATAAGTATTAATTATGTGCCTATATTAAAAGAGAAACTGTCAAGTAAAGATGTGGTAATTATATTTACCATTACATATTTGTAGTTACTACTACTGATTCTACAGATCATAATCAACTTAGTGAAACGGAAAGAAATCAAAGACATTTATTTAATTTTAGATAATATTACATATTGTATATGTTGCTGTAAACATAATTGTTAAGCTAACTAAGATACCAATTTAAGACGCTGAGTAATTCAACTCTGAAACTTGAGCTTGTCATTTTGCCTCGGTTATTCGTTAAGATAATCTAACCCAACCAGCAAATTATATTATATTATAGTATATTGTATATCAATGTGCAGATGTTCACTTAAGTAGGTATAGGCATTTGTGTATCTACATGTGTATAATATAGCTTAAGTTGAACTAAATTATATTCAGTGTGTATGTGTACGTACTGAAGTTTTAACTAACGTTATCTACTCGTTCGTAAGTAATACAACTAATCAATGTTAATACAATTATAAAAATGTTACCATTTCAATTATTACCAATTGTCCAGTCGACTACGAGACCTTTTCCAAGACCAAAACTTGGCGTACGTTCCTTCAACTTTGTCTATTATAATAAATGCTATTGTGGCCACTGTTAAAATATTTAGCAAGCCTTGTGGAACTCAATTCTGGTTGTAAGAAATGTTGTAGAGTAGGTATAATATTAATAAGTAGCTTTAAATCTTAGTCAAAAAGCGAAAATGTATATTATAATATTGTTATTATATTTACAAATAAGTACAAAACAATACCGACAAGATAGCTAATTCAATTTAGAGATAATCATAATAAGTAAGTAGGTCTTTTACAGATTTAAAACTTTATTGAAGTTTTAAACGTCTATCTGTGTGTCTCGGTGCTAGTAGTAGTAATAAAATAATCGTGTTTATAAAATTTTATGCTATATAAAATCCTATCAATGTTATGTAAATATACATAGAATTTATTACTACAAATTTTAAACTCAGATTGTAAGTATAATAGAAAAAAGCAATACAAATATAATTACTGATAATTTCATTATTCATTTTAATACCAACCAACCAACCAATGTGATTTATAATTAATTATAAAGGAAAAAATAGTCATTGTTACTGTTCTATTGTTGCAAGACAATTAATTGTATTAGTCTAGCTAAACATTATATGAAAATGTTATTTAATGTAAATGTAGAGAAAGTGAATTTATTTCATTGTCAATACTACAATTACACTAGTAGTCGCTAGTTTGCTAATAAGAAGTGCACCTAATCTGCCGGTATCAGAGTACACGAGCGAGTCTCCTAAAAAGTCAAAAGGCGGAGACTGTTTCCTAGAATTCGCATGAATGGCAAACCCAGCTAAATACGTTATTGGGAGCAACAACGGCTCGCCAACAGCGGAAGAGGATAGGTATGGGGATCATACTGCCACAAGTCCAGTGGAACAGCCTCGCCGGCCTCTAATTGGGGTAAGGAGCCTGGGTCCCTTCGGTGGCCGAAGGGGTGACAGTGACCAACAACAAGCAGGGACCAGCAGTGGTCTTTCTAATGGAAATAACAAAGATAAAGACAAAAGTCCGCTGATTTCACCGGAAGTGGAGGTGGTTGTGAGCGAGAAGGAGAAATTCCTTCGTCACCACGAGATCGGGACAGGGAATGACCGTCGGGACTCAGGATGGCGATTGAGCAAGAGCTCAGTGTCAAGTATTTATCACAGCGCCCAGGATATCACTGACTTGATTTCGGATAGCAACTCTGACTACAGTGAGCCGCTCAGTCCCTACAGGAGCTACCATTCGGTTCGGGAGAGTCTTTACGAAACAGACCGGGATGATATTTTTAGCTCTCCTCAGTCGAGTCCAATACTTCCAACAAAAAAGGTACGATTCCTCACTTTTTACTCATCTCTCTTTAGTCTCTTCCCAAATCTTCCCTCGACTTGTTGGGAAATAGGAAACAGAGCAGAACACTATTTCTGTATGTCTGTCACTCAACAACATTAACATTTATTACCTACCTTACTGCTTTATAGCTCAGAACATAAATACTGCAAACAAATATAACAACAGTAGTGTACTTATATGTGCATACAAATACTACATAACAGAGAAACACTCAGAATACATATAAACGTTCTCTTCTTGTGGATTTGTGCTTGTGCTGCACTCTTCTACTACTGATAGTAATAAATATCTAACTAGTATCATCTATCTGTAACATAAAAATAGGTAAAATGAATATTCTCAGCTTTTAAGGTAAGCACTTATAGTAAACTCAATTTTCCCTGTCATGAAATATGTAGCTACAGTTACAATATCCTCAAAAACACTTTATCTAACTTTAAGTACATTCTAAGCACGACAATTTAATTAGTTTAATTCACACGAGATAGATATGAATATTTTTATAGTTATGGTCCTAATATTTTACGGCCATTGGATTGAAGTTTCTTTTTTACTGTAAGATAATTTACGGAAGAATTACTGTAGTTCTCAATTTGTTTTTATTTACAATTTACAAGAAATGAAACATTATAATAAGGGATAAGTAAACGTCTCAATCAGCCTCAGCAGAAGAATTTTGTATAACGTGGTCGAAGGACACAAACAAATTGAGAAAGTAACTTTGTTATACCGGCAGCAACACACTCACAGACTCACAGCTCAAAGTCTAGTAGTGATATGAGACTTTATTATAAATGTATTAAGTTAAGTAAGAATTAGGAATGCAATATAGTGAATGTAGTCTCTCTCGCTGTAAACAATGTTATACTTGAACTTGGCATGTTTGTACATAATATATCTATGGCATGGTTTACAAGACTCACATACCCATTGAATGAATAGACTACATAATAGTATAACGCAATTATATTAGCATACTGACAAAAAGTTAACTTAATGAACCAAGGTCGCTTGATTATCTGTGGTGTTTGTATGTGTACCATTAGTAAGTATAGCAAAGAAGTAATGAAAGTCAACGCATTGTTTGTTATAAATATCATACTACATAGTTTTACCTATTTATATAGGTATCTGTAGGAAAATGTTGGCTTTGACAAATATAACTAACTGTATATAATCAGTGGTATAACATATTATAATGTATGTAGTACTTCGTAGTTGGTTATGGTACATAATACTAATGTGTATAATCAGGCAAAATGTGGTTACAATACTTACAATGGGGAGGGAATCTTCACCTTGCGGAATATAAGTATAAATGTATAAAACACAGAAATCCCTGTACTTGTACTATTTATGCGTGCTCCATTCACTTTTTTGTGAAGGTAATTAATTAATTATTAAGTGTCTGCAATGCCTGCCCTGCCAGTGCCAGTAATGATGCAGATGTAGCTAACCCTTTGAATCTGTCGATGTCTCATTTTGGCAGTAAAATTGGAGAGTTCTAAAAAAGTAGGACTAAAATTGCATGATTCGTTCGTACTATTAATTATCATTATTGCCCAGAAATTGCAGAAAATAGGGACTAGCATAGCTACATTTTATCAGTTATTTATTGTGCTTTTCCATGTACATTAATTGTTGTTGCATGTTTAACTCTATTTGCACTATTTATTTATTTATTTGTATATACATTTGAGGTAAGTTACATTGGAATATTAATTTGGATTATTAAATACTTAAAAAGAACAAAGCAAAACTTATAAAAGATATATTATTAAGTGTACGTTATATTACTAATAGTATTTACCTACGTGATCTTGTAGATTAGCATCATGACAAAAGTTTTACAAAAATAATTTTTCTTATAATTAAAATGCTATTAAAATCTAGATTTTCACTATCATACTCACACTTTTGATAGAATTGATTACTAGAACATCTGACGAAAATACTAAGCATATCTAAGGCCTAACGGGAATCATCAATAAAACCCACACGTATGTATAGCTGATTGTGTTTGCTTGAGATAAGGCTAACTCTAACGCATTTAGAAAATAGAACATGAACATTTCCTGATCCCTATGTAAGTAAAGTTCCTTTTCCAATTATCTGCAGTATTTGCTAATGCCATAGTAGACAAGCCAGAGTTTTTTCATTATGAGTTTCACCAAACAAACAGAGAAATGTTGACTCTTATGTCTTATGGTATACATCAAATACAGGAATGTAAACAAAAGCATAAACTTATACCAAAGTAGTTTGGCGTTTCAAATTGATGGGTTGCGGTTGTTTGCTAATTAATGAGGTTTGATATAATCATATTCGGACTTTTAACGTTCATAAACTCATCCATAATATGTCTAGTCATCAGGGTTGTATGCCATAATAAAAGTAAGTAGTAATGATGGGAGGTGCCTAGAGTATTATGTATTTCAGAGTCCAGTGTTCTTTGAAACATTACGCATGTACAATTCGTAATATATTTAAATTGTATGTATCATTTACGTTTTTGTTTATAATTAATAACAATTTACCTGTTAATTTGATAGTTGGAGCATGTTACTTTTTAATAATCAATAGTTTTTCCGGGTAAGTAAGTATGATATTAGCTTTGTTTTAAATAGGAGACTATATGAGACTATGCTAACTTTAATATAGGTTCAGCCATATTGCACAACATAATAATATTATGTACTCTAGGAGATTTAGTGATACTTAAACCCAATTACCCAACCGCCTGTGATTGTCATACTCAGGTGAATTGCTTCTTGTCCACAATGGGTCAGTTACATGCATACGTTAGCAATGGCAATCCTGAAATATAATGTCTAATAGCAATGTAATGTTCGATTTTTAGTTGTGCTATGTTTGTACATTCATTTATTTAAATGGGACATTTGCCTTTACAGCTTATACTATACTGATGTATCCAGTGTCCAGTCCAGCCCATTACTCATTTATTATAAAATGTCGTTAAATAAAGCAGAGCATTTGTTTATTTAGACAAGGCTTTTCCATTTACTATTCAAGCATATTTAGTGTACAATAGATAATGCAAAAAAAAAACAATTCAATGAGAATGGTAGCCGGGCGCATGTACGTTGTTATTTAAGTATGTCATACATGTAATGAAATTTCTGCACATTTGTTCATATACAATACAGGTACATATGTGTCGTATTTTCATTTTAAGTAGCAGCTATTAATATTAGCTGCTTACTAACCATTTATTCTTATTTGCATTGACTGCAATATTGTATCCTCAAAAGTGCTGATATCATTATTGTAGGATTGTTCTTAAGTTCAGTTTGCAATATATACTTGCTTCTTGATTGTTATATTCATGCCACAGAGGCTTAAAACATTTTCATAACTGACTAGGTATATGTAATTATACAAAGCAAGGCAACTTGTGGTCCTTGTTCCTTGACACTCAGCATATTAAAATGCGAGCCTGTAAATTGTGCAAATTCAACACAATCTTATTGTTTTCGTATGTGTTTCTCTAAATATTCAGTTTTCTGTTTACGTGTTGCTTTTATAATATCACATCCAAGTTAAATATCGATGACGGTAGCAGTAGCAAGCAGGTCTGCTTCTGGTGACTAAAAGTTTTCTAATAAACACTAATGCATGATCTCACTTTTTGTTAAATTCTCCTTGGAAAAGCAAATAGCAGTCAGCCAAGCAAGCGTTCCATTGCATTCCATGATATTAAAAGTTTTTCCTATCCACACAAATAGTTTAGGTAGTGAGACTCTCATAGCTTCAGATCAGACTCCTCTCATCGCATATTGCATCGCATCGTTAACAAAGTTTGTAATATAGTGCAGTACTTTATAATGTTCTAATCCCCCATAATATATATCTATTATATTTCATACATCTTTAAATAACTACTATAGCTACCTTACGTTTTTATATACTACTGGCTGTATAAATTACATGGGAAATTCTGGAAATATATGAAAGGTACTTATCATGCATTACTTATTACTGACTAACTACTAAGTAGACTGGGCAATAATATTATTCCTATATTATAATTTATAAGGAAAGTGATAAAATCGAGGAGGATACTATAGGGACAATTAAACTAGTACATTACAAATGGTAAACATGGGTGATACGATAATGTGCCAGGCCAGCTTTTAATGCTCGTATGTATGCATTATCGCATAGTGTGCTACTTACATCATTTACATAACAACTTGTATACATATGGATAGCATACGTGCGATAAGAGAATTCTAAAAAGTCTTCCAAGTTCTACGATATCTTTTGTGTGTGTAGGATCTGCACGTTTGTTCGTATTCGTATTCGTACGTTATTGGTTTACTTGGTCTTGGTACATAACATACATAATAATAAGTTGCTCTTCTCCATCCTCACATTCACATAACATATTGCATTCCCATTCACTTCACTAAATTTGCCTACATTACATAAGTATTGCATATTACATACTATAGTTGAAGGCAGTTGAGTGCAGTTATAGTCAAAGTCAATTCCCATCATAAGATGCCGAACTTGCTTTTCTCAATGTGTTGTTTTTGAAGGTGAGGTAATTCATAGACAATCTTTTTACAACTCCATCAATACAATGCAATAGAATGTTAATATTATATAGAAGAGAACTAGTCATAGTTGTAGCCTTCGTCAACTCATAACTAGTGGCTACTTAGGTACTGCGAAATAAATAGTCGTAAAATATTATTTGTACTTTGTAGTGCACATATACTAATCCCTTGTGCAACCAACGATAATTAAATACAGATATAACACTGTTACAGTTAAAACATTGATAGTTTATCTTTAAGACAGCGAAATATATCTAATCGTGTGTAAAGTGGAGTGGGTCATCCTAAGAATTTCCTGAGGAACAAATGAAATAACTTGCAGAACACATTGGTTCGACTGGGACCAAATTAGATTTTTAAAGATGGCCAGTGAGCCGTAAAACATTCCGCAGAAACAAATACCTAGTGTTATCTTTATCTAAACAGACCTACATAAATATTATATTAATTAGAATGTGCATTGTTTCATAGCTACATGTACCGATCCTGAAGTGAGTGATCTTCCTGGACTCTGCTTTTGTTTTTGTAACTCAACTTTTGTTCAATTCTTAGACAGATCAGAGAGTTTGAGTGTAGTTTACTTAACTTACAAGCAATGACCTTCTTCTTCCTCGACACACATTTTTATGGAAACTAAAAGGAGTTCAAATTCAGCCCTCTGGCTGCATTACCTAATATAGCACAACTTAATGTACTGTTTGTATTCAGTTTTAAACTCTAAATCGATTTCTTATTAATTAAGATGTAGTTTTAGACTGTGTTTTATTTTGCAAACTAGGTTGTAATTAGGTACGGTAACAGTTTAATCACTATCGTAATTCGTAATATTCGTTCACATCAATTGGTTTCAGTTCAATATCGCCATTGCCGAATTACCATTGCTACCGGTAGGTTGCCGGTATTTGCCATCATCACATTTTAATAATTGACCTACTTAATGGCGAGAAAATAATACATATATTTGTGAGATTTTTGTTGGAAGTCAGATCAGATATGTAAAAATCCTGAACTGCTAGTATGTAAACGTTCTTTACCGGATACATAAAAGAATGACAATTAATTAGATTCCAAATTAATTTTTTCTCTTTCAACTTCTCCCTGCAGATATTGATCGTTGTGCTTATTAAATATAAATATTTTTTAGCTAGCTCAGTACTTACATATTATATACTCAGTTGTCAGTACTTATATAAGGATTGAAAAGTTTCATGATTGCTACTTGTTGATTTGTTTAAAAAAATAATATTAACTTAACGCACTGGCACATTAGTTTCCAGGAATATTATTACTACAGTTTTCATTTAATGCACACATATGCTATCTACTAGACTAGGTATTTAGTATATTCTATGCATTAAATGTGATGAGAATGAGACTATTGTAAACACATACATGCAATTTTTGGGTGTTAATGAGACAATAAGTGCGTTGTGCACCGGCAGATAGACATGGCATGAGCATAATCGTGTTACACGATATTGATACATAAAATGAGTATGACTGTCACTCACGAATGTACAATACAAAGCTTTATCAAGTGTGTACATTTCACAGAATTGACATGATTCATGTCTGTTTACCATGCAAAACTCATTTCTTCATTTTTGTAACAGCAAAGACATAAAAGATTGCATTTATTGTCACAATACAAATATTTGATCCATTCAAGTATATTATGTACATTAAATTATGCATGATAAATGATAACTATTTCTTTTAGTAACAAATGCAACAAAGTAAGTTACCGCATCGCATATTTGTTTGAGATGACACAGTATTATATAGTACTAGTCGATAACAGAACAGCGTTTGAGTTTGCACCGTTACACAGTATATATTATAACCATTTATATATTGTAATCAAAACAGCGATACTAATGATACTACTGTACTGTACGTAAATTGTGTATAAAAGCAATTAGAAAAATTGTAATTAGATATTTTTACATTTATCATGCATAATTATTGGTAACAAAGCAAGTAAACATATAGACTTCTAGGTAGAATTTACCACCTTGCTAAAACTTTATTACATTCCAAGCGGTTCTCCAATTTCCCATACAAATAATTATATTTTTGGAAAGACTCTTATCATTGGAAAACACATTTTAGAAGTACTTGCATCTTGATCAGGTCGATTTAATTGGCAGTTCGAACATTCTCCGAATCCCGGTTTCATTGGATTCACCGATAAAAATATTTTAATAAGCAAATAATATTGCTCACTTGAGTCACCTGTGAATACTAAAAAGTAATTGGAATGTAATTTATATTTGAATTTTTAGGGGACGCGTTTTGTTAGCTTCCGGGAAGTGATGTCTGTGCAAGACGTGGATTACATTTTGGTGTGGGATGGGGCCGACGAGGCTGCCTGCACCGACAGTGCTAAGGAGAAACGGAGGATTTTCGAAAAGAACTTGGAAGAAGAAGGTTTGAAGCTTGAACGAGAAAAGCTGGAGGCAAGTAATTTAAATTTCATCAAAATTCATGCTCCCATCGAAGTTTTGAGACGCTACTGCGAAATCCTGAAGCTGCGAATGCCGATGAAAGAGGTTAGTGCTTCATTAAATATGAAATGTACCCATCCGATCCTATTAATGATTAAACTTGAAATTACTTTCATGCCTGTCGTAGTTTTTAGTATGAAGGTTAATCTTTTATATATTTATTGTAACACTGATCTATACTACTCTTTTATTTTACCTTTATAATGCATCAATTGGTGTTTTTATTTACAACTGTGGTTTTGTGGCCTAGTGCCTGTGAGTCGCTCAAATCTTTAATCTGCCTTCCGATTAGGTAGTACATAGTAGTAAACATAAACATTGTATTACCACAAGTTTTATGAGGTATTTATGGTATGTATGATGTACTAGTACTATTATTGCATTGTTCAAACCTATGTTCAGATAAACAATTTTCTACTGCGACTGCCCTACATATACATACTTACCTTTACCTTAGGTACGTTAAATTAGTGATTAGATAGTAGTAGGTGCTAATTAATGCATTTATGTTATATGTATATTTATTTTGTTTTTTCAAACATAGATTGTCTATTTTTGTAGGTAGTTCTGAATAATGCAATTTATTTAGTTTACTTTTGTCATTTTTGGTTGAATTTCAATAGTTTAATGTATTAAGTAAGTAGTTTATCGCCATGTTATGTATTGTAGTTGTCCTTTTGATATTGAACGTAATTTACTCTATGTTCATATAATAAAGCCATGTATTTTTGTACTTGTGAACTATGTATGGTGTTGTTAAAAGTCAAGTTATCATTTATATGTGTCCCCGCATTTCATGTATAATATGTAAATGTTTCTAATGATGAAAAATTTATGTGATTCCGTGTTACAAGATTGTTTATTGTATCACAGCTTCAAGGCGAAGTAGTGGACATGATTTGCTCTGACATTCCAGAATTTGACATTCAGGTCTTTAAATAATTATACAATATATATAGTTCTTCTTTCCACTTTTAAAAACCAACACTTTATTGCCCTACTATAATTTTCCGACTAATATGCAAATAGTTGCTTTTGCTGTATTATTACTAATATTATAACGTATAATATTGATTTTATTTTTTTGCTATAATTTGCTTATATAAATAGTGAAGTATCAAGTACGTAGTTCAATCATACTATATGAACACAGGTTGCAACGACATGAGAAAACTGTCTTTTGAATTTTACTTTGCACCTAAGTAGTACTTTATTTTTATTCTAATACTAACGCAATTAACGCTTTGAATAATAATTTGCAGCCAAAATTATATGTTCTCATACTTACATAATTACAATTATTAGTGTATACTATAATTATTTGTTACATAATATATAATATTTAAAGCTCACTTACAATGACTCCTAATGCACCTTCTGCTAACTACGGCTGAAGACAGTATGGATGAAAAATTCAGCATTAAATGCACATCAAGAATTTCAGTGTCATTGTGTAGATGCGTATTGCCTTCCTTAAACTGCATAAATTAACTACTTGTAAGATTTTGGTTAAGGAACATAATTTTTGTTTTCATTGTTCCTTGCTCAGTATTATGGATTGCTAATATTAGTAATATTTGTAAATAACCGTTTTCAGCATCGGTGTGCGGGTTATGCTTTAACTTAATTTTACATTTGTTCAAGAATTGAGATCTACCGAATTCTGCTTAATCTGCTGGGAAATAATTATTAATTTTATCACATTTAAAATTCAAAACAGATCCCTCAGTTAGCTGAGTTGAAGGACAAGGGAAATGCCATTATAACTGAAGTGACATCCTGGTTCAGTTTTATAACGGATTACTTCCGTGTTGATCCTGAATTATTTCCTCCTGTGAATCAAAAGTTTACTGCAATTTATAGCCGTGATAAAGAATACCTGTAAGATGTGAATGATTCGTATTGTGTACATACATGATGTAATGGGGATTGGGGAATACTTAATGATAATTATGATATTATGTAACACTGTATTTTACATATTTTAGGTTTGATGTAGACGAAAATGAATTCTTCACTTCTACTGTGCGTGGTCGTATAATTGACTTCATTATTAGACGGAAGCGATATACAGATGATACTATGGAAGATTTTGCATTTGGAATTGAACGATTGATGACGGATAAGGTGTATTTTGCATCTTACCCTTTACACGATGTAAGTATTAGTAGTGGCGAACATTTGATAAGCTAAACGAAAAATTAATTACAGAAGATAAAACTTTGGTTTTGTTTGCTCTAGGGAGATTTGAAACTATCGGGAAGTCAGCGTTATCTTCTGTATACTGAGTGGGCAGCTCTGTCAAAATGTTTGAAATACCAGCCGGTGGACACTATCAAAGAATACTTCGGCGTAAAAATTGCTTTATACTTTGCGTGGTTAGGGTTTTATACTCATATGTTAATTCCAGCATCAATATTGGGTCTGATCTGTTTTCTCTACGGTTGCTTAACCCTCTACGACAATCAGCACAGGTAGAATGTCACTTATGGTCATATTTTTGTCATCTTTATCGTAATTTATAAAAATAATAGGAGTTCTATTGCATAAACTAATTGAGTTAACAATGTTTTCAACTTTTCAGTGAGGATATCTGCAACGCTAATTTGAACATTACAATGTGCCCCCTGTGTGACTCATTTTGTGGGTTCTGGGATTTACACGAAACTTGTTTTTACGCTAGGTTAACTTATTTGTTTGACAACGACGCCACTGTATTCTTCGCCGTGCTCATGTCATTTTGGAGTAAGCAAGAATATTTCATATCTAATTTCTTCAGTTTATTAATGTTTATGGCTCTGTTTTAATCTATGTTGTGTACTTCCCCTGTTTAGCTGCTATATTTCTGGAATACTGGAAAAGATATGCAGCTGAGATAACACACAGATGGGATCTTACTGGTTTTGATGTACAAGAGGAACATCCTAGGCCAGAATATCTTGCTCGCTTAAAACACGTGAAAAAGAAAGAAATCAATATAGTCACAAACACACCGGAGCCTTATGTACCATTCTGGAAAATGAAATTGCCATACACTTTGTTCAGTGTTTCGATGGTCTTATTATTGGTAAGTACCACCAGGGCAGGGCCATGGTATTATTACAGATAAAATATATACATCGGGTGTAATAGTAATTATGTGATTTATTGGCGACATCCCCTTGATTTTTATGTTTGTAGATATGCCTAGCCATTGCTGCTGTTGTAGCTGTTGTAGTTTACCGTATATCAATCATGGTAACTATAAGCCAAACTGCCGACACCATACCTGCTGTTCACAGCTGGGGACTAATTGTTGTCAACTCCACTGCTGCATGTATCAATTTAGTGTTTATCTTCTTTTTCAATTGGGTACAAAATCTCTGCCTACACTCGTCAGTTTCTAAAATATAAGTAACCGGTTCTAAATTATAATTATTCCTTTTTCAGATGTATAGCTTTGTTGCCGAATTTTTAACGGAAATGGAACTTCATCGAACTCAAACAGAATTTGACGACAGTCTAACATTGAAAATGTACATGCTCCAGTTTGTAAATTACTATTCGTCCATTTTCTACATTGCCTTCTTCAAAGGCAAATTTGTCGGCTATCCTGCAAAGTACACTAAATTTTTGAACAAGCGACAAGAAGAAGTAATTTTCTTGATTTCAATTTTTTTGCATTTGCATACAAGTACAATCTCTTTCATATTATATAATATTTAAAATGGGGAAAATTATTGCTCAGTGTGGTCCTGGAGGTTGCATGACAGAACTGTGCATTCAGCTTGCTATTATCATGGTTGGAAAGCAAGCCATGAATACAGTATTGGAAATGTTGTGGCCGTAAGCAATATTACTCTTTTACATAATCTTTTACAATAGTATGTGTCTAGAATATTGGAGAATAATAAACGATACTTTTTACAGATTGGCAATAAAATGGTTCAATAATTTCAAAATTATGACGGGAATATCTCAAGAAAAAAGCGTTGTCTTCAGTACTCAGTGGCTCAAAGACGTCAAACTCCTCGATTGGGGTCCTAGATCTCTGTTTCCTGAATATCTTGAAATGGGTAATTTAATTCTTCATTTTAGATTTAAACTCAACACTCGCTATGAATACAACAACTCTAGTTGACGCTTACAATCTGTGGATATTAATCTATTTTATAGTTTTGCAATACGGTTTCGTGACTATATTCGTGGCCGCCTTTCCTCTGGCTCCATTATTTGCCTTACTGAATAATATATTGGAAATGAGATTGGATGCCAAAAAATTGATAGTGTACTATAGGCGACCCGTTGGCCAACGTGTAAAAGACATTGGAGTTTGGTACACAATATTAGATTCCATAGGGAAACTTGCTGTTATTTCTAATGTAAGCTGAGCTCCTTCCATCTCTGTTGTACTCTATCTTTTTAACATTCCTATTCGAATTCAAACAGTTGATTATAAATAAAACTAAACTAAATGTATGTATGTTTTGCTAATATTACGACATAACTGTCGTTGTGTAGGCCTTTATAATCGCCTTCACGTCCAACTTCATCCCAAAACTAATATACAGATATGGAGTTTATCCTCCTTCGGATCCTCGGTACGGCACTTTGGATGGATTTCTCGACCATTCACTTGCGACATTCAATACTTCACACTTTGAAGTAAAATTAAAACCTGGTATTGAAAGTAGAGAATTGTGCAGGTGAGAGGAACTGGTTTTACATGTACCTGTATCTTAAAGTAATTGATGTTAAGGGTAGCCACCAGCGGAAGCAAATACATGTCGTGTTTTCCTACTCCATAACTTCATGGAGAACTCAATATTAAAATGTGATCAATCCGAATGAATGTGCCACCTAAATTAAGATTAGCTATCATGGAAGGAGACATGATTTTGTTTTTTTGTGAATTTTGAACTATAAGTTGCCGAAAACATTATTTTTGGGAAAAAATCAAAAATAATTTTGCGGAAAAACTGGAATTAAAAGGAATCAATTAAAAGTTAATTTAAAATCGGGGAATCATGTGTCGAGCAGAACTTTGAATGCATCTCCAGAAAAAAATTGACTTTTTTGATTACCCATTATTGAGGTAGGCATGAAATCCTGAAATGAAATTTTTGTGTAGGGGTTTACCTGGGCGCGCTAGTAAGCTTCTCATGAATTTGACCCCACTGGAGGCTACCCTTAAGCCATTAATGCCTTTTACAATAAGATATTTTTCTTTTAGGTATCCCGTTTACCGGTATAGTCACACGGAGCCAGACATAATACGTTACAAAAGAACGGACTTCTACTGGAAGATTTGGATGGCCAGACTCGCTTTTGTTGTAATATTTGAGGTATGAAAATTCATTCTCCATATCCAGTCAATCACGTTATAATCCGTCCCTTCATTTCGGAAAACATAACTATTTATTATTATTTTAATTTTCAGAATGTGGTGGCACTATGTGTCATGATTCTAAGATGGATCATTCCTGATATACCCAAAAAGCTAAAAGATCGAATACGTAGAGAAAACTATATTACCAACGAAATAATCATCAAGCAAGAAATGTTACGTGCAAGGGGAATTTCTTCGGGCGGTGATAGCACTGCATGGAATCCTATTGCTGGTGAAAAGGAACTCGAACTAGTCCGATTTTCTCCTCACTCCAATAGTGTCCGGAAACGCCATAACAATGAGCCAAGAGGGTCTGGAAATGCAGAAGTCATGGTTTAGCTTTTAACTTAACTTATCGTAAACTCTGTAGCGTCTATAATGTACGACGGGTGCTTCAAATAATCTCATTAGTAACTATATAATTGTTTTCCTACTCGTTTTTATCTAAATGATTATTTTACAGTTACAACTGCCTACTTAATTTACCTATAAGTGGGCACAGATTATATTACAACTGTTGTAATATTAGCTCACCTGCCTGCCAAAGTCATTCGCTAGTTTTTCAGTCATTGTGAATGTATAAATCTGTAATATAATATTTGAAGATTCGTAAGTTGAAAGCAAGATGAATTTTATGAATTAAATGAACTTGTTACCAGTTATTTAAATGTTGAATATTATACTATTGTAAAAGGGTACTAATTATTGTGGTGAGAATGATATTTAAAGTGTGGCGTACTATTGAATTTTGATAATATTACAATTTTTATGAAATCAATTCATTCATTATCCACAGGAAGATATTTTGCGTCGTAGACTATTCAACGCTTTCTGTCAAACGATAAAGTGCCTGTGTTGTATGAGTTTTATGAACGTAATATAGAATGGTATAGGTATATTTGATGTGTCTGTCAGCCCTAGTATTGAGTCAAATCCAATTTGTTATAAGTTATCATTAAAAAACAATAATGTATTATTCTGATACTTTAAGACTGAGCCAACACCGTTAAATCATCATATACAGCACTTTTTGTGATTTGATGCCAAACTTATTTCATAATAACGAATTTTGTAATAGAACCCCTGTTGTGTTGGTATATTTGTATTGACACCTGCACCCGTCGTACACGCTACACACTATTCCATAAAAATTAATTATCTTTTTGGAGGCCATCTGTATCCAATATGGGATACAGTACAAATTAACACAAATTATTCACAAACTATCAAATCTATGCAATTATTACCGTTTCCACTATGGGTTGGACACACCTTAATGTTAATTTTGAATGAATAAAATGGTATAAAAACGGAAAAAGTAATTTTGTAGCTCTACCATTTATTACAAAGGATACAAATTATGACGTACAGATAATCCATAAATTATCGAATATATTGCAAGCAAGAAAGAGAAATAGTGGAAGATTTTTCATCATTCAGATCCACTACCATCGCCCGGTTCAACAATTCTTCGGGACAAAATGAAGTAGTCTTTTTTCTCTTTTCTTGCTGGGTTTGTCGAGTCTATGGCGTACCTACATAAAATTATACTAATATTAGGACATTTAAGTCATAAACGGGGTTCTTTAACGATACTCAAATGAAAAATAATATTGTAATCACCTACCCGATTTTTTTAAAGAAATTTCTCGCTTTTGGGTTGTGTTTAAAAACAGTAAGGACGACGTACTCCAAATTTGCCTTTCGAGCAACTGCCTCTAATGTTCTCATTATATGTTTCCCTAGCCCGCACGATCTAACTTTTTCTTCGAGTTGAATTTCATAGCTGAAATATAATCATAGAAATTGTTACATACATCGTCAAATTCCTACTTCATTCACTTGGATCATTCGAACTATTTTTGGAGTGATATACAATGTTGCAATAATGAAGCAATTAAAAGTTGATTTTTCGTGGAAGAGGCTAAATGCTCCTCTCCAGAATTAATTATGAAAACATGACACTGCAATTTATTAAAATTAACTACTATCGTCACTGTTTAAGCCGATCTGAATTTCCACTTAAATCTTATTCCCCGCTAGGGAAAATCGAATGATCTCGTCAGGTTTCAGTCTAGTTTATTTTCTCGAACTCAAAACCTAATTCTGTAAGAACCAACTCGACTTTTACAGTAAGTATACAATAAAAGTGCATCACTAGTATAAGGTACTCATTTATTTCGCAATGATATAGCATTCAATATTGTAAATTGTATTTCTTGTCTTTCCATTTCCATATCATTTGCTTACCAATACACGACTTCCCGTCCGTAATCCATATCAATTTGAAAATGAGTAAATGCCACCGGGGTATCCTCAACAAACGCTATATAGTAACGTGAATTTTTAGCCGACATTTCCTCTTTCTTATCATCAAAGTTCCAGCCATCTTTGCTTTTTTCGTACCTAAAATCAAAACGTCAATATTAAAGATCAAGATGTCAATGCTAAATCGTCGCTATTGCACATAAATATTAATCTATCAATGTCTCGCTTTAAAAATATTTTGAAAACAGGGAAACATGTTTCAATTAAGTAAGTAATAACAACTTCAAACAATGACCAAATAAAATATTCAGCTTACATATCCTTCATATTACGCTCCATCAGGTCCCATACCCAAATCAAATGTTCGGACGGTATGTCCTTAAAGCAATAATGGTTTAGACTCCCTGTAACGCCATTCGAAAGATGAAAAGGTTCGACAGCTTCGACCGGAATAAGAGGATAATCAGCCTGAAAGGAATGTAAAAGTAATATAATAATGTTCAATGTGTTATATTATTATGTAGAATATCAGAATATTGAATACAGGTTACATAAATTAGAATAATAACTAGATGTAATATTGACTATAAGTCTTAAGTATTAATTATCAGTAAATGCGGATATCAAAAATTCGACAAATCGGATTATTTCATTACTCCTGAAAGTGAAAACATAATAGTAAAAGCAACAACGACAACAACACTACACGATATGCTCTGACATTCAACATTCGACATTCGAGAATTTGAGGTTTGATATTCAGGTCTTCAAATAATTATACAGTAATAAATATACTGTATAGTTTTTCTTTCCACTTTTAAATTTAAGCCACCACTTTATTGACGTACCATTATTTGAAGACAAATTGCTGTTTTTGAAGTTTAATTAATATTTATCAAATATGTTCTGACTTGCGACTTGTGATGTGACTTGCTGGTCTTGATCGTGGCACTGTGACTCTGTGACAGTGTGCGTGCTTGAAATTGGGCTTTGGCCGCCTTCCGATATTTTGAATTACTTTCTACTCAACCGCCCTGTCAAGAATATCTGTTGTTGAATCGCAGTACAGCACAGTAAAGACTTTAGGCTTAGCTCTTTGTTGTCTCATACTATTTACCACGTATACAACGTACTTTAGTTCAGATTTAATATTGAGTATACTTATCAATGTAAAATACTTTCACCTATTGGATGGGATATTTTCCTTTCGTTATTAGCTTTTTGGCAATTAGTACTTAAATATTCACGCTAAGTGTGTCGAGGCCACATAGCAATCGAAGTATGTGTCTTTAGGAATATCCCAAAATGGTTACCTAGACTATGTACATTACATACTTAACTACCTAGCTAAGTACAGATATACAAATATTGTAAGGTAATTTTGAGCGTACATATTTAGTTAGTAGGCTATGGTAAAATTCTAATTTCATCGTGCATGGCAATTGCCAATATAATTGGCCATAACAAAATGCCCGATAAATTCATGTTCATTCAAGCAAACACATAATAGGTAGTAAAAGTAGCATTACTTTCTCTCTCCCTTTCCCGGGAGCGAGCGAGTGTTATGTATTTATTCTATTTATTGTATAAACAGTGCAGCTAAGCAACACTCGACTCAACAGACTCACCGTCGGCCAGGCCAGCCATACACACTACTCTACTACTGTTCGTAAATAAATAAACAGGCAAAATATGTCTGCCAATGACGATTACCTGGCTCTACACCTCTAGTATGTATGTATGTATAAAGACATACTACTACAATAACAGTACTTATTACCTACCTCGGATAATCGGGTATATGAAGTATAAATATAACATATATTTTTTCAAGTTACATATAGTTACATATAACTTGTCATGTAATGTACATTGTAATGTGTTACAGACAGCACGTATAGATTCATACACCCTGTGAAGTTGACTGATTGTGAGTCAGCGTTTTCGGTCCTTTCGACAGCAATTGACGTGTTGTTTTGCTGTTTGCTGTAGCCACTCTAAGTCTTTACATGGATTATTCCGTCCAAATAATATGGAGTAGTAAGCTACCACACAAGTAGTAACGCAAAATTAAGTGAAATTGCAGCGAAGTAAGATAAATTATTTCAGTTCAGAGGTCAGCTACAAATTTCAATCGATTTGCGTTTCATTCTGGACAATTTGTGAAATATTAGCAAAAGCCCAGAAAATGACTTCCGTTGAAAATGAATACAGCAAAAGTGCAACAGACTCCGCGGATAATGAAGCGGATAAAGATATTTTACGCTTCAACTACGATGCCCCTACAAGCAAAGGAGAAATGACCGTGAAAGTCATCTGCCTCGGAGACAGTGCTGTGGGAAAGTCAAAGTAAGTTTCACTTTCCACATTACTTAATATTCATGAGCAAAGATATAAACAAATCAGGAACGAGGGTTTGACGAGTGTAAGCACATTGTTCTTCGCATTAAATAAATTTGTATTGATATAAGTATTTTTATTTCTGAAATCTTATTATTTGTTAGTAATCTACCTTAGTGCCATATTATGAAATATAAACAGGGAAAGTAAACTATGAATATACTTCATAATTATAAATATAATACACTTTCTTAAATTATTTATTATGCAGTAGCCATTTAAAATGACTTATTATGTTTTCCACGATTTCATGATTTCTTGGGACAGAGAAATTAACTCAAATATATAAATATATAGGTGTTGAGCAGATATTCTAATTTGTCTTGATATCTACATAATTGTTATCGTTAGGCAAAGTACCGTAATAAAATTATTACCTACTACATTTTGTAATATTTTATTGTAGGTAATAAAATTTATTAGTTGATATATGAGTCTCATGCAATAATACAATAATCTATGCCAAGCTAGACCTACCAAAAGTTTCATGAAGGAATTCAAAGAGTGTGTAAATGTGTAACCTTTCCTAAATATGATCTGAGAATCTGGATGCTACTGCGCTTGTTATATCAAAATATTATTTCGTTTCAGATTGTTGCAGAGGTTTCTCATAAATGATTACAAGCCGAAGCAAGTTTCCACTTTCGCATTGACGCTTTATAGATATAACGCAACCGTCAATGATGAGTCAGTAATAGTTGGTGAGCCTTAAATACTAATGATCCCTAATCCATTAGGGATTAGCATCCCTTTACCTATCGTCTGAATTTTACTTTTCCATGAGTTCTGTGCATAATAAACTGTAAACCACATCTAAATTTTGTATGTTGCTTTATGTAGATTTTTGGGATACCGCTGGACAAGAAAGATTTCAGAGTTTGCATCCCTCTTACTACCATCAAGCTCACGCTTGTATAATGGTATTTGATGCTACAAGAAAAATAACTTACAAAAATTTACCAAATTGGTACGATGAGCTAAAACGTTACAGACCGGAAATTCCCTGTTTTTGTGCAGCCAACAAAATAGACGGTACTGTGACATTTAATGATTACTTTGTATAAATATGTGTGTATACTTAAACGTTTTTCTATTAAATTTTATTAGCAAACATGGACATCACAGTTAGAAAACTGGCATTCCCCGAGAAAAATAATATTCCTATATACTTCGTTTCTGCATCAGACGGAACAAATGTTGTAAAGGTACAAAATATTATAATATATTCGAATTATAATTGTATTATCCTTATTGCAAAACTGTTCCCGTAAAGTATTTCATAGACATCACTTAGCAATTTTGCTACCCCGTACTCCATAATTAAAACACCCAGTATTTTCAATAAGATTAACCTCAATATAATTACCCAACTATGACAAGATCTACATTAATTTGAGCAGCAAAATTATAAGTGGGTAATCAAGTAGTCAAGTTTTATGTAATCATACAGTGATTATTGTGCATTAGATTTAGAAAGCATTTTTTAAATATATTATAATATAACGTACACATAGCTGAAGCCTGAAGATGTAATCAATCTGTTACTGTTTGTGTCCTAGCTATTTCGCGATGCTATAAATTCTGCTGTAATATATAAAAAGAACCCGACTGACTTTACTGATGAAGTTCTTGCATATTTGGAGGATGACGCATATGGGGATACTACTCAGTCTTCGTCTTCACCAAACGAATCAACTAATTGCGATAACCCAAATAATAAAGAGGAAGTGGCACCAAACAATCAAGAGTCACCATAACCCTATTTAGGCATAGGTAGGTACCTACAATTACATTTTAGCAGTATTGTTTTATGAATACCTATGTAGTAATTATTTGAGAACAGTGACCTAAAAATGGGATTTTTGCAAGCAATTTTAAAATACGATATATGCATGGTAGAAACGTTGTACAGTACACATTATCGCAAAGTGGGCAGATTGTAGATATATACTAAATGCATACAAGGTTAGTGGGTCCGTTAGAAGATGACACACATTAACATTTTTACTGGGTTGCATAATTAGTAAGTTTCGTCATATACATTATGCCTAAATTATGCATAAAGTTTTTAGCAAGAGAAATTAAGTGTATACGGAGGGGTTAATCATTTTTCCTAAAATTAACCATTTATTTACATAAATAATCTCTTGTATCTCAGTGAAGCACAAAATTCAACCGTATCTAGTGATAATTAGTCATGTTTTTGTAGTGTGTACAATGTAAGCTAACCGATTTGCAAGTTAAAGAAGGAATTCCGTAAACGTTTTCAAAAATGCAGGGTAATTGGGTAAATGCGGTCTGAGGTTAATCTTTAACAAAACTTTTATGAATTAAATAGAAAGTGATATTCAGATTCTTTTACTATCGTTCTGACTCATTAATAGAATTTCAGATTTTTTCCTTTCTTTTTGTTAGGAAAAATATCTGGCTGATGTCAAAATGGGAACATTGCATAAAGGACAGAATGGAATATTCTGTTGACCTATGAGTTTTCTCTATCCTCTAAAGTTTGTTTCCTAATATTTCACTTCTCGGGGATTGTATTAAATATTGTAATTAGAATCAATCAAACTGTTTATGTGTAACTACTTATAAATAATGTACAATACGTGTATGCACACAACTATTTAATATTGTTCAAGACTTTCGGAACAGTCTGTTCATTATTGTGATGTCAGTGATGTAATTAAGGATCATGTGAATTAGATATTTAAATCGCCGAATTAATCATACCCAATGTTGTATGAGAACTGCAATTGAATGCTCAGCATCAGTAAATAAATATATTAATACAAGCAAATCAAACAATATTTAAATAATACAATAAAAATAAGACTATATAGCGCATACATGGTCCATATTCTAACTTTAACTGATGAAAATATTGATAACATCAGGCCAATAAATCTTACCGGCCATAAAAATGTATTTATTTCTTTACATTCATTATCATAGCACGAAATGGCCCATTTTGATTATATCCTCATAAATTATTTTCTAGGCAAAATGTTTTGCAAGACAAATCTCAAGTATGCGAAACTACGTTTATTATTTGGCTGCCAATGTAACAGTAGCATAAATAACAAACCGGCAACAATTTTCGATTGAGGTAACATACGTGGAATATTTATGATTAATATGATATATATTTTTAAGCATTGTTTTGGATTACTTATTATATAACTTATAGATGCCTACATACGTTTACTATGCTGTGCTGTATTGTAAGCTATATGAAAGAAAAAATTTGCGCATTTTTACTTAATTGTTATAAAATAATTAATAGTACTTCATTTCATTGTATTGGTAGATGGTAATGCCGAAACCACGGTATTGAAGAGATTACATAAACAACTATAATCTTTTTAAGTAGTAACTTCTTCAACGAAAGGACCAATTTACAATATAAAGTATTTATTGAATGCTTACACGCTACAGCAGATTTGCTTAAATTTTGATGGTAATGTACACATATATCTGTATGGGTAGGTGTCTTATGAATTTAATTGAGATTTTTGTCATTTGACACATGCAAAAAATTAATGATATGAATGATTGATGCTTAATCGTTATTATAGTATTAAATTGTAAGGTATTACTAACAATGAAGTGTATCAATAGCTTATAGCTTTTTCTTTCCATGCGACTTCATGTGGTATATGTAGGTGTACTACTTAAACCTATTATTTTGTATGTGTTATAATATTTATTGTAGAAATATAGTATTAAATAGGCGTAACGAAAAAATAATTAATAAATTAATAATCTTAAGTCATATACCATACAAGATTAATGAAAATTTGATTCGTTTCCTGAAAAAATGTCCTGTAGGACATACATGATAGTTTAGTACTATAGCTTTAAAATACTACATACACTAACTGGCACAAGTGCTAATATGTTATACTAATATATAATTTAAGCATTTTCATTATAATTTTCCAATAGTTCATAAATTAGGATAATAGGATAAGACTTACATTAGCTGGATTACCTAGGACCAATTACCTAGGTATTATAGGATCAACGAAGAAATGATAAAGATAATAGATATGCTTAATGTTTCATTGTTGTTAGGTGCATGATAAAAACTGGTATAGATATGCAAATAACTTTTAAATAGAAAATATTCTTGATACAGAGGAGTAAAAGGAAAATATTAACAATAAATTACATAAATAGGGGGATAGCTCATTAAGAATAGATTAAAATTATCCTGAGGAGCATTGGAGTTGAGTGTAATTGAGACTAAATCCTACGTCCATATCGGGATTGCTTCCGCTGCCACAAATTGTTATACCTATATACGCTGCTCCTGTTTGGTTGGCTGAAATAAAGTAATTCACAAATTGCTGTAATGAATACATATATGCATCTTTTCGCATATTTATGTATATAATTGCATACCAATAAGCAATCCATTTTGCAATGTATCCCCACAAAACTGTTTTCCATTAACCAGCAAATAATCTCCTGAGCAATCGTTTGGTGCAACTCCTTAAGGTGCAAGTAAAATACATTGGTTGGGTTTCCAATTAGCAATCAAATTAATCTATAAAGGTATCTATTATGAAAATTTGGTTTTTACCTGGTAGCATAAAAGAATTTTCTGTGAACGCAATGCTACAGTATCCAGATTGCAAAGCAAAACAAATATTGACGCATCCATTGCTTATGAATTCCCCTTCTCCGTTATTGAAATTAAATGATTGAATCTGACCGGAAGATTCCTGGTAGTACTGTAGACAAATCAAATAGTGAAGTAAAAACTTTATGAATTAAATAATAAAATACTATTTACTATTTAGTATTCAGCAGAATTATACTGAGATAATTTGTATTTTGACAATTGTAATTTTCGAATTATTCGTCCATTTTTCATTCATATTAAACCCATACACATAGCCATTTTCCATTACATGTTTGTTGTGCATATGACTTTATTAGAATACTAGTTGCCTATTTATAAGCAATTATAATCGGATATTGCATGCGAAAAAATTCTCCTGAAATAAATTGGTGAAAAGAGTGAAATACAATTATATCGCTCAATTTCTTCCTATATTTCTTGAAATGTGTAAATAGTAATAAAAACAATGAAACAAATAGGATTGGGGTATATGATGTTTGTTTCACTTGTGATAACAACCGAAATTAGAGAAGTAGGTAGAAGGTTATGCTTTATAAGGTATTTTAATTAATTTCCTGTATTTTACCTAATTACTTTTCTCATTTATTTTATTCGCTTCACTAATTTCAATATTTTTCCTGTGCGAAGATTTTTCCCTTAAAAGTGAAATTAATCAAGCATTCGTATTTACTCTTCACATGCAAAAATAGGAATTCAATGAACTCAGATACTACAGATATAACGTATAATGTAGAAAAACTATACATACAGTATGAAATTCCTTATGGATTTGTGTAAAGTGTAGCATGGAAAATGAGAGCAAAGGGGTATTACGTACTTGGTTACAGGTTCCTGGTGCGAAGCAGGCATCCGTTGTTTTGAATTCTACCAGCCTAATTTTCCAACTTCGTAATGAAGTATCAGCCCTTGATAAAGCGTCAGCACCAAGATTAAAGCAAAGGCTTACAGGTCCTGTAGCTTTGCTAATATCCAAATATGCTGCAATTAAAATGCACTGTATTGTAGGTCACAGAGTCAATTACAAATTACTACCTACACCACAAAGCTACGCACGCAAAACTCTAATCACTCATTCCACTTTATATTTATTAGCTGCTATTATGTCAAAATCTGAATACCTCGCTTACGAATGAGTTAACGGGGATCTGACACATTTTCCTTAAACACTTACCAGCTTGACCTACATTATTTCCACACAATGTAGGGAAAGTAGTTGTAACTCCGGGTACCGTGATTTTAAAAGTATCGTTTGTACACACTCCAGAACTTGGCCCTAGTAACTGGAAGTCGATAAATTCCAGATACAACTCCGATGCCTGTATAAAAATGGTAAAGTGCTGTGTAGATGCATTATTTATAAACCAAATGGAGCAAACATACATCCCTTACATTGCAATGAAAAAATTGATATTATTGTACAAGTGTATAGGTGTTATCATAGGATCTAAAATAAAAACCAATAAGTCTTTGTAATTAAAAAATCTGCCATCTTACTGAGGTCAACACAGAGATTGATAGGCAGGATGAAAGAGGTCCGGATACTTGACTTGGATATCCAGGACTTACAAAGTAAGTGTTATTAATGGAAACGCTCGAACCAGAAGAGTAGGAAACTGGAAAGAATTTCACGATGAATTACAAATTATTATAAGTAGACAGGTAATATTTTTTTATCGATTTCCTGGTCTAGGATCTAATTATGTGCGTAGTACGCATATAGTTTACAGTGAAACAACCTTTGCATTATAAATCAGTAAATCTCAAACGTTTGGCTCTGGCCTAAAGGCTGGGCAAAGTGAGAAATTATTGAAACTAGGTGTGGAAGTCCAGTTAAGAAGCTAGATTGACTTTGTATTTTATAAATCTTGGTAAAATGTAATATATGTATAATACTTACGGACACAGCATACACCAAAATTTCCAGCACAAATTCCAGATGCTACTCCTGAGAGAGTATCACATTCTCTTTGTGTGTAGCACACTCCTATGTCACCACTTGTGGCCTGACATGGAACGTTATCAAAAGACACTATGCTAAACAATCCGCCCGACGCCACTAAAACCAATCAAAAATGTAATCACGCCGAATTAAGTCAAGTTGTGTGCCGTTATTTCACAATTATTACAGAACAAATTAAAGTGAGATAATATTTCGTGTCATCGTGTATGTATGTAATCTAATGAAAAGCATTAGGATATTATAGTGTATAATGATATCGTGTACTTGAGGGATTATCCGTATCCCATTAATAATTCGTAATTTTGAATCCAGTCAAGTTTAATTTACACGCATTAATGAAAACGTCAAGTTGCACAAAAAGGAACAAAAATCACTTTTCTCATTTCTATTGCAGTGACAATTTCATTGTTTCTAATATTTTATATTCATTGTACTTTAAATTTTCTTACCGGATCTGCGGGCTTCTCTATAGTTTACTATATCTTGAGAATCCAAAGTTTCATTAGAACCCACTTTAAAATCGGATGAATTACGTTTTCCCACAAATGCACTTTGACATGTCAAAATATATAGAAAAAATATAAAGGAAGCTGTGAAAAACTTTTTATTTAGAAGCGATACACTGCCCATCTTGAGGAATGTAATAATAAAATGTCCCTCGACAGCACTAACTTCCTGTGTTAACCAGTGAACTTAAACTGACCATGGTTTTTCTCACTGTGGAAAATGTCTCACTTTGATCAGTTCATCTTCACCTTCTTCTACTCTATCTAACGGTTAATAGTAGCCTTCTTGAAAGATATTCATTTCTGTGCTAATGTAATACGGGTTGTCTGCTGATTGAATGATTATTCACTTTGTATGTTAATTATGCTTTTTGCTTTAGAAATGCACCTACATATTATGCAGCAGGAAAATGGGGATATATCTGTAGCTATGACCTATGTGTCCATTTTTGTACATAGGGAACACATTCTGATATTTCCGGCACATATAATTATATATAACCTTCAAAATCATAAAACGACGCAAATAAGCATAGAGATTTTCCCATATATTCGATATACGAAAAATTGCAATTTTGAGTAGAGCAACATTTGTAAAAATTTAGAAGGAAATACAAGGTACATTGTATAGTAATAAATACCCATAGAGGAATAAAATGATAAAATATACACGAGGAATTTAATATTTTTATTCATTATGGTTTTCTAGTCAAATGCCAAATGTCAATAGGAAAATGAGTAATTATATTTGGGGACCATTTTTCGAACACTTTTTACAAATTAGTTCTTAAAGCTGTTTTGGAATAAAATGTATAAAATACTCGCATTTTGAGGAAATACTATGCTAAATAGTTTATTTACAGCATCTTGAAGATATAAAGTTTTTGAATCCCATTTTGTACGTAATAACGACATGCACCCACATCGAAATCACGAATTATAATAATAAATAGTCCCATTTCCAATGCTGTTGTAGAGTGCTAGTGCTAACGCTAACCCAAACTCAAAGTTGGGCTGAGTCCCTAGAGTTTACAGATACGCTTCCTTGCAAAATAGGCGGCAAGTTAAAACATAATCTGTCAATATGCAATAAAGTATAGTTGCAAAATTCAACTCACAATTACAATAAACAGATTCAAATTTTGGACAATATTAGTCTTAGTGCCACACACTGCAATATATTAAAAATCTCTTTAAAATTTTATTTAGCACTTTTAAACTAAGGATTTTGTACAAAAGGCGGCAAGGAAAGTGGAAATCAGCCGAGAATACGACAAATAAAGGTAACTTTTTCATTTTTGTTTACTTATCTGAAGATTTATTTTCATGGTGTTGTTGGAGATTTTATTTAGTGATAAATGCGTTTAATAAATACTCAAGTAAATCAGTAAATGAATCCCTTAGACGCCATAAAATGTTTGTCTTGTTAGAATATTTAATCATATAATTGTACTACTAGCAGATGTTCAATGTTATGTCATATTCATAGAAATTATAGAATTTGAGGATGAAAGAAATCTTATTTTAACAACATTTTAGTAGGCTAGTATTTTAATTTATATTCAGCAAGTGATACGAATTTGGAAATTGACAAGTAGTTTTGTAATAAAATGCAAAATTTTATTTTACAATAAGTTAATAATTACTTTATTCATCATCGTGTTCCAACAGTTAATAAATTATGTCGACTATAAATGATACTTTACTTACTCACTCAATGCTAACACATAGTATTTTAACAATAAGTATGTGCATACATAATAACTATAACTGGGGTTAATGAAGTTATGTATTTTTAACTATTTTTTTAATACTTTACTTAGGAATTTCCAATATTGCACATTAAGTTTATGTATCCTAAGTAAGAAAGAGTAGTAGTAAGTTAATTTACTCATTTGTTAACCTACATAGATAGATAATCCAATAGTAACTATAGTTTAAATAATTAGCTAGATACTAGATACTACAATTATGAGAACTTTTTTTAATGAAATACTGACAAGTAATACTAGCGTACAAAAATATTAATTAGTAGGGAAACTGAGCATCCCGTTCTGTTATCCTGGCGAAGACATGCATGGATTTTGTCTGTAGTACAGAGAAAATCCTCCCCCAACATCGATTTCATTTGTTCGTACAGAAATTAGAAACGGTCCGTTGCTTATGTCTGTATTAAGTACAATTATAAATATTCATTAATGTAAAAGCAGGCTTCTTGGTTAAATTAGGATATCAACTTTAAAATAAAACTCCCAACTGCAGCAATCTATTTTGCAAATATTTTTCATTTGAAGCTTTAGAAAATATGTGTATTCCATAGCACGCTGCATTGTAAACTCGTGTTTTAACAGAGTTTTGAACATAGGCGACGATATTAAGCTAGCCATTAATTTACACATTACACGGAGTAGTTAGTGTAGTGTAATTTACGCCTGTACGCTGGTTAGGAAAATATTTCTGCACATTGCAGCTATGAATTCAAGGTACTACATTAGTACTACCAGCACCTAAACTCTTCAATCTGCCTTTTCGAGAGATAACTTCCGTTGCCATGTACTTACATAAATTGAAATAATTACCTGTAACTGGAGCATCCTCGACATAAGGGATCCCTCTTGTAGCATCATTAAGTCGTTCTCCACAGAGGCGGTAGCCATTTAGAACAATGTAGTCGAATGGGCAGTCACGTTCCCCAACACCTGCTTGTCCACTCGGAAGTACTAAATTCCCTTGTTCTGCAAAAGCAATATATTTATAGTTAAGTGCATGTAAACTCATAAGGCAAAACTCTTGAAAGTACTGGTCAAGGCGAATAAATGCATAAGTACTTTTAGGTAGAGTCAGATAAATGTATCTCAGTATACGAATTATGTACATCTATTTACTATTATTTACCATTAGCATTTACTATTTGAAATGCGTAGTATTGGTTATCCGGACCAGAGTTACTGAACGTAATACTGCAAAAACCGGCTTCTTTGCGTATGCATAAAGCATAGTTGAGGTTGTTCTACAATAAAAGTGTGAATTAAAGTTATATTTCGTTTTAGGGTAACTATAATAGTGAATAGTCGAGATTCTTGAGATCTGCGATGTAATTTACAATAGTTTTAGCATAAAATTCAACCAAGTAAATAGTAGGCATGCATGCGTTGACATATATTCTAAATATATTCTGCGCTTCTGAGGTTTATTGCATATATATGTCATAACTGTAACGCGTACTACTTAATCCTTGTCCTATTTTATTTCACATCAGTAGTGCCAACTACATGCAATTCCAAGTAAATGCATTTCAGATTGAGTATATATCGTAGATGCTTTAATTTAAGTATTTTGGAAGAATTGTCTGGATTCTTACAGGATGTATCAATCTCGTAGACATGTGTGTAAGCAGGTAACTTTGAAGATGTACAATATTTTGTGTTCTGGGCTTGTTGTATATTAGCGTGCTGTTATGTAAAAGTAAGCATGGATGAGCAGTTGAGCACCTATAGCTATATACGTCAAGTTTGTTTAAGACGCTTCACAAACATTTGCGTGCTATTATTTTTCTGCAATAATGTCTTGAATGATGCAAATGTTGTTCTGTTTGACTTAACATTCCTTACTTCATATTAGTACATCGTGTTCTTGTACTGCTTGAGCTACCTGTGTAACTTGTACCTATTACAGTTCGTGGTCTTGTTCAAATCAACTAATATTACAACTAGCCAAATTTAAAAAATTTCCGGCTGTTAAGCAATGTCAAACTCAATAGTCTATAGAATAAACTAAAACTTAGCTGACTGATGAGCGTAAAATGATATAACTGATCTGACTGACTGACAATGATTAGAAATTAGGCCCTATCGTGTGAACAAGTGATTGCATCCTGAGTGGTGACTCAAAGCAAAAGATATACCTATTAAAAAATTGCCTATTGCCTAGTATTTATTTAGCTAAGTACCTAGTACAAACTACAAGATGGGATGTGAATAACATAATTGCCGACTAGATAGTTGTATTTTGTAACCGCACTTCATAATAGGTACCAGCCTAACAGCATATCAATGTGGCTCAAATTAAACTTATCGTAATCGCGTCCATTCTTAATTTGTTTCGCTTTAATTGCTTACTGGACTGGTGCTGGTAAATGCGGTTCGACTACAATCCCGTCTTCTGTACGCAAATAACTAACAGAGTAGTCTAAGATTCCAAACGGAGAAATTCCGAGTAACAGAGTTACACAATACTTACTGTGACACAGACTAGAGGTACAAGAGTACCACCAGTCAGTCGTACAATAAGCAAAACTACCTGAGATACTCGGTCGGTAATAGTCATATTGTCGTTTGCCACAGTGATTCACGCTATTTCCGAGGCATTGTACCTAAATATCATAGATGTTGTTGTTGATCTTGTTTCCTTGAAATTCTAGTTGTCATATTCTAGTTGTAGCAATATTTTTTGGCTGCTGACTAATTTTAATGGAATTTTTTACCAATTCTGCCTAATTTTGAAGCCAAATAAGTCTTTAAAGCAAAAAACAGATTTCTGTGATTGATCGGTATGAATAATATTAGGATAGGATTACTCGGCACTGCACATTGACTTAGATTAAAGAATTATAAAAATAATAGGGTGGATGATTTTCAATTTCCGTTTCTCTTACTCACCAAATATTGTGGGGACGTGTCAGAGTTGTAATTGAAACTGCGAACCTTTCCCATCACCCCTGTGTGATGTTGGAGACAATATGCCGGAGCACCGCTGGGTTCGTTTGTTTCGTACTGAGTAATTTTGATGCTCCAACGGCGGGGCCCTTCGCCCGTTGTCATGATTGATAATTGAATGCCATTTGAGGGTCCGTCCGTCTCCGCATAAACTATCGTTTACACAATACAATGGAATATAAAACGATCTCATGTGAAATATTATTGTCTGTCTTGTCCCTTCCATATCAGGATGACAGAAACATAAGCTACATTTATAATAATTTTCACGTCATGTCCAATCTCTGAAATTCGTTCCGATCTCTGTGACATTCTCACTTTAATGCATTTCCCCATGATGACGATAACAATATTTGCATTTAGTTTTATGGTTCGGTACACCATTTGTGCGACGCATCAATTCAAGTCAACTCTGCCTCAGCAACTCTTTCTCTTCATAATTTTCCATCTAAATGCTTATTATATTCGCCGTGGTCAACTTAACGTTCAGCACGAACTTTACACTTGATTTTTATCTCGTCTCACTACATTTCATGCTGTTCATTGTGCTCATCATCCGACTCTTCATCGCTAGCTTAATATTTACTTAGGTAGGTAGACCAACTTACTATCCTTAGACGTAAGCTCCACTGATTTTTATAGTGCATCTACAAGTGTACACCTTTACTTACTTGGCTTTTGACATTTATTATTTTTACCAGTTCTAAATTCTATTGGAATAGTTCTACCTCATTAAAAATGATATGTGTACAGAATATTGTACATGGCGTACTAGCGTCAGTGTTAGTCGGAATTTTTCTCATATTTTTATATTACTAACTTTCACTTCACTAAGGTGCAATAGTAGTATGACTATTATTGACAAATGAATAGTTCTAAATAGGTAATAATAAAATTAGTTACTGTGACTGCCGCTGTTTTGGCCGCATAGAATTGGTATTATGTTATTTGTGTTCTGAGCTGATACGACGAAACGGTCAGTGTCACAATTGCCAGCATTTGGTGATTGCAACTGTAAATAAATACACGCATAATATTAGTTTGCTTTCATCTTTCGTCAGTAGTTTATGAATGAATTTTGTTTGTTGAAGAATGAAGACCTACTACACACTATGCTCCAAATTTCAATAATGTTAACATATTTGTGCTAATTCTACGTAGTTACGTATTCAGTTCAGAGCACTACTTCCATATAAATTGCCTTTGCATATAAATCAGAGACATAGCTTTTTGTGTTGTCTGTTTGTACTTTTTGTACACCGTAACGCAGTATAAATGAAAACATTTTTAATTTTGAAGTTCTTGATCTTGTCATAAGTTGCTCTTGGTCTGTGGACAATAGACATGCAGTTCCAATTCCTTGGCATTGCACTAGTTTCAATATTGTTCACAGAAATTCTAATTCTAGTGATCTGAATATTTAAATGTTAATTACATACCATGACTAAAAATCAGTATGCACATGCATTTTCATATGTAATATGTACAGACTGCTTGTTTCTGAAAACTTTTTTGTTGGTGCTTTTGACTTTGCAAATGACTGACGTTAGTAATAATATTAATAGTAATAGTACTGGTATAGGTATAGTACAGATAGGTCCGGTTTGCAGAACATATACTGCGTAAGTATAAAAACACATATCTACCTACTGTTGAAAAATATCATAAATATTTGAACTTACTGTGAAAATATGGAAATCTAATCTCATCTGTCGGACGAATGGAGTTGCTTTGCGTATGTGAAGATTGCAGGTTGTCACACCTTTGGAAAACTTCATTGCATTGTCAATGAAATAGGTACCATTCCGACTGGTAGTGTCCCCGCATTTGTTCAGAACTGTAAAAAATGAGCAGTTAATTTTCTTCGGACATATTAATGTCTTCATCATAAATGTAAATAGTTAAATATAAAGCATCTTTCTCGACAGCTTAAGCTATGACCTGGGAGTCTCATATAGCCTACCGAATAACTTTACACGAAATAAACGAATGCTGAATTGTGAGCAAAACGTGATTTTGAATATGCTAGGTATGCTGTGACTAGCACGTAGAATTTCAAAGTTTCATGTACCTATATTGCATATAATAAATTTTAGTAAGTTTTAGCATAACTCGAGAGGCTATCATCTAACTATTAAATTAGGCAAAAAGATTGAAACGTACAGACACAACAGACTCCAAATCCTTGGGCACAAGGTGCAGCCGGTGTGCCACCCATTGAGCTGCATTCCTGATTCTGATAACATGTTCCATTTTGACCGGAAGGAGAAAGACATGGGGAGTTTTGTATCCGCACATTAGCGAAAAGCTTCATGACTAAAAATCAAAAGTGCAAATTGGCAAACGCCTTTTTATTAAGAATAATTGTAAATATTTTATGCGAATTATTCTTGTTATTTATGTATTTTCGTAGCGCTACATATTTACTCACATTTACTAAAATTGTTTTCTAAAGTTATAGTAGGCATTTGGGGAGGAGTAATTGTTGGGATTATGTCAGTATTCGGCACTAGTTTGACTGCACTAATTCCCGTTTTCCGATCCACTGCAAATCTGGTCCATAGCCAATCAGGAAATATTAATTTTCTTGCAAGTTGAGCTAGAGTAATGGTAGGCTGATGCATCCTGGTGATATTTGTTGATGTAGAATATTGCAATTGCGAAGGCAATCTATGGCGAATAATTCTAGACTTCACTCCAGACTCGTAATCATAATCTTCTTTGTCATCAGCATGTAGATGAAGTATCTTCTTAGTTATTTTCGAAGGATTAATGACCGTTCTATTGTCCCCATCTTTTTCTTCTGATGTTACGAAGTCTGTTGATATATCTTCAGGAGTTTCCTCAGAAGAGTCATTTGACCTCACTGAGTCATCTCTATCGCTTAGGGGTTTCTCCAAAGGCTGTCTCCACAAAACCGTTCCATTATTCAATCGAATTTTAGATTTCTCTCTGGGAAACGCCTTTGATACTCGAGACACTTCTTTTGATGTTTCTCTATTCCCACCATTCATATGCCGATCAATATTAGAACATGCCGTAGCATTTTCAGCACAAATATTCGTTAACTTCATATAAGATGTTTGGTTCACAAAGGCTCTCATTGAAAATGCTGTTCTCTTTTCTTGAGTTCCTTGTGAATATTTCTCGGTATTTTTTGACGATATTTTCTTCCTCGTTCCCTTTTTTGTTGACCAACATTGTTCGAAACACAAAATCACAACGAATATTAAAAATATCACTGAACACAATTTACCGGTCGCCATCAAGGTGTGCAAACAAGTTAGGAAAATTTGGCCACAGATGAAAATTTAAAATGTAACCGAACTGGGTGCATGTCAGTAATCAAATGGTTATCTGCCAAGAAGCGCACTTAATTTCTTTTGCAATTAAGTATCACATTTTCAAAGAATTGGACCCTTTATCATAGAATTACATAAAATAAAAGAACTGCCATTCACCACAGCGGTTTTCACAAACTTTGTCTTTCGGTCGGAAAAAGTGTAACAGAGCAGCTTGCTTACTAAGAACGTTAAACAAGAAAAATGCAAACAAAACTGATTGCGAGCAAAGATTAAATAGGTTATCAGTGCAATGGAAAACATTTACGCTTACGTTTTTTCAAGTTCACCAACCGAAGATTTAATCATCATCTTATAAATCATAAAGAACATAAATGAACTAACATAGGTACCTATCTTGTATTTAAAGTTAAGGTTTTATATGACAATGCTGTACGTTGTTTGGTGACCATTGTTTTCATTGCATTATGTTCAAAATAGTTACTTTATTTATATTGTATGCACGGTTGGGCACAGGATGCCTCTAGTTCTACGCAGACCTTTTATCTTAAACTAACAATAAAATCATGGTATTATTTACTATTTACTATACTATCGTTTATATACCTTAGGTATGTTTGTATAGATAAACAAATTGTATAAAATACAAATAGTAAAGAAAGTGCATCAAATACATATTAACAGAGCCTACCTAGGTATCTGATTGTTAAAGTATTGGTACGTGGTGAGTGTACATTTGTACGTACTAGCTCATAAAATTAGATTAGATAGTAAATTGAGAATGCAGAAGTCATGAGGCACAACAAGAGGAAAAGCAGTTAATTCGTGATGAATTGGATTACATTACTATTGATATCAGCTCAAGTGTATATAAATGTCAACTTTACTATGGCGATGCATGCCATAACAAAACACATAAAGAGACAAGACAAGACAATTACACCTTTGTTACATACACACCTGACAGTATCCTTCTTTACGTATACTGACTGAGATGTGATACTTTATACACTATAAGACCAAGTTGTGTCTGTGTCTGTCTCAAGCTCGTAAAATTAAAGATGTATCACACACAATGTAATATAGAATTTATAAATCTGTGTGATGTTGGTCGCCGTAAGTGCACTGGATGAAGAGTTTAACAGGGTCAAGTATGTAAACTAAAACAGGGCAGAAAATTATGTTTTGTGCGGATGTGTAGGTATTATTGTATTTTATTAACCTATGATTTACAGATTATAATATAGCTTAGCTTAATACAAATACTAATGGTGAGTAATAGGTTACTTGGTCCCAGACAGTATTCACATATATATGTCGTAGACACAAATCCAATGCTACCAGACAAAATTGCATAGCCTATCTCCATAAAACGTCCTAAAATTATAGACTTAGGGACACCAACATTTTTGGAAGCCTTGATATATAGGCTTTGCCCATGGGTTCAACTTTAAAAATATTTTTAATGTCTGGAGACATAATTTGTTATACAACATTAATTTAGTATCATTCGAAGACGATTTTCAGAACCAACTCGAAAGGTAGGTGTGTATGTAGCATTGGCACAAAAAGCATAAAATATTAAACCCTCAGATCAGAATGCAATACTAGTTAATAGAGAATACTAAAGTCTAATTTTCGTTGTGTAAAACTCAAAACTAGCCAGGCCTGTGACATATATATAAATCTATACAGAAAATTTAGAAGAAATGACAAGGAAATAGAAATGCTTGCAATTATTCGTGCAAAAGGAAACATGTAAACACAAAAGGATAGCGGTACTAATAGGGGTGTAGTTTTTGACTTGCCATTTTTTGAGAGTGCATTTGTATAAGAGTATTACATATTAATAGTTAAGGCCATTTTATATGTACCTACATACTTGGATAAGTAATATATTGTATGTAACTACAATTATTATTAAATTGAAGAACACTTACTTTACAATAGGTATACAGATATACTCATCTGTGTACTTACATCTTCATTCTTTTCACATGTTATTGCCTGGCTTAGCACACAAGTACCTGCATCATCAAAATCATCCTCCACTCCTCTATCCTCTATTTTCATTCTACTTTTCTTATGGTCTACTGCTTGCAACCGTGCCTAAATGTTTGAACATAGTCGAAAAGGACATAATGTGTTAGATGTAAAGCGTAAATGACAATGCAATGCTACAAAAATTAACAATTAGTAGGTATTATTAGATATTTAACGCATCTAGCTTATTGTGACGACGGGACACAGTGACAAGAAACAATACTATACCTAGTAACCTAATTTTCACTTACAATTACCTTCCACTTCTCTGAACTTTACTTTTAAGTCTTTTGGCTAGTGGAGATATCTGCATCTTTTAAAAGATTTGTGTTCAATGTTCTACTGTATGGGCAAGTAAATGTACTGTATGCAAAACACTGTTCTCTTTCTGTCTATCATTCTCATAGCATCAGAATCAGGACTTCTTAATTTATTTGTATTTATGCCACCGTCCATTCCTGACGCCAATAAATATAATCAAACTTCCTTTTAGGATGACTGGACATATAATGCATGTTCAGATAGGGACACTGATTTGCCAATAGGAATATAGCAACGACTTGGAAATCTTTGAATAAAAGAAGGGCTTTTAAAGACTTAAGAATTATATGCATTTTATGAGGTAAATTAATCATAGCAATAATTTCCACAATTTCCACGCCTTGCGTGCGGTTTGAGTAAAACGAGAAATAGTAAATACTATGTAAAAGCATATTATCTAAGTGGCTTATGAATAGCAAATGAAACTTATCCTTAAAGCTGCAAGTGTTTGACCCTTATTTAGTAATCATATTATTTAATATGATTTTCTGAAGTCATAAATATTATATGTACAATATAATAGTTCTAGTATTTATTTATTCTAATAATAGTTGAACTATTTTGAAGCAGGATATTTACAAGAAAATGCATAATTTTACTTGTCTTACTTTTACTTTATAGCGTGCATGTTTTGTATTGGGTAACCGCCCACAACCTTTAGTACTTGAATGGGTTGAAAGTTGTATTTTCAAGTAAGGAAAGTAATCAAAATGAAATGTAAATACGAGAACTAGGAACTACGAACATAAAAACCGCAAGAATAAACCTCAAGCTAGCAAAAAGTTACCTTGTAATACAACGAATAATATTGTTGCAGCATGCTAACTAAAACTTGAATCGTGTGCATGAACACAACGATCGACAATTGTCAAATAGGTAACCCAGATTTTCCAATGTTTAAATTATACTGGTTGAGTATATTTATTTAGATTTATTATAAGACTTAGACAGGGGTTTGGTATTTTAAATAATTTCTAGTGGGGAGGGAACGTTCCATGTAACCTCACCACGACTAGTAATAAATGCGTATGAGCTATCGTTTTAGTTTTAGGGAGAATTTAGGCGAAGAAAATAATCAGGGCAAAAGTAATTACGAGTTACCTTTGAACGTTTTTGTTACAGTGTCAATTAGTTAATCATCACTTACTCAACTAGAGTAAATACGTATGTTATTCTCCTACTCTACTACTAAATAGGTGCACATTGTTGTAGTATTATTCATGTACAGATAAAATGGGTGATGGTGGAGTGCTAGACAATAATATTAGTATAACTAGATGCAAGAAGATCAATGATATTCTTCATAACGGTAAACACTATTGAAATAATCCAAATTTATTTAATGGGTCTGTTTTTTGAAATTAAGAGATGGGATCAGACCAAAGCTCACAGCATGGCCATCAAAAGAGAGGTGGTAAAAATCCGAAAAGGTCACAGTCAGCCGGAAATGAGAATGAAGCAGGGCACCGCGGTGATAAACTATTGGGGAATACCTCACCTAGACCCAGTATTTGCTCTGATTCGGATATTCCATACATTTCCTATGCGACAACTAGACCAATAAGTGAAGGTTTGACTTTTCATACTTTTTCCAATAATTGATGATGTTCTGTTCTCTGTTGTAATATGTGTATGCATTAATTGATTGTAATCTGTGGGGTGAAAATCCTTGTTTATTTATTTATTTAATCCTTGATAGTTAATTAGTTACCAAAGTATTTGATTCTACTGATTCAGTATTGATTCATTGATTTCATATGATTATATAATTTCAGATCCTCCAGAGAGAAAATCCAAGTGGTTGGAGAAGGCAAAAACTCGAGACAAGTACATAAACCGAGAGAAGAGAGATAACAAATCTAAAAGCGCTGGAAGTATAATCGTTGTAAAGGCTGCATCAGAAGCACCGACGTTAGAAAAGGATCCTCTGTTCCGGAGACTGCTGGTAAGTTTTTGTTTCCTTTAGTGCCTCTATTAATAATACTAATAAGTAATTATTACATTATTGTTTGCCGGAATCGTGAAACTTTTATACTCCATTTTTCTTTGGGAGTTGTTCATATGTGTTGTAGGCTGTATATTCTTTGAAGTCTAAAACTGAATGCGAGTACATATTATTGTCGTCTCATATTTTTTATTTTATTGAATTATATGTACAGGAGATTCCACCTTTCTCCCCGATTATTCGTGGCAGCTTGAAAATACCATGGACAAAAGACTCTGAAATATCTGAGAAAATTGATCCACATTCCTTAGTGCACATTGCCCTTATGTACGAGGATCGTTTGAAAAAACATGCCAAGAGCGTAGAAGCAGAACAAAACCGTCTTGCGGCCAATGTGACCGAAGTTGACGTAATGATTGCAGATATCATGAAATCTGTGCTGGAAAGGCAGAAGAAATTCGCCAAAAGTGCTGAGAAGCTAAATAAAATATCTGAGTTATCCCACAGCTTATCCAAGTGCCACTGCATTCTTAATGAAACGTTAGAATCGATCGAAATTCTTAATAATTTTCTTCCAACCGAAGAAAGGCTGGAGCCGTTTGTGTGGACCACCGGTTGAAAATGGAATAGCCTCAATACTCCCATTAACCCTGACCTGTGTTTTATCGTAAATCCGATCTCTGTATAATTTATACATGCCAAATAGTATTTTCAATGCAAAATATTAAGTCGTAAATACTATGTACGTATGCCAAGTCGATATTGCACGTACTATATGTTATATACCTACCTGCACGTTCAGTTATGTCTGGCAATATGCTGAAAGTCATCTCATAAGGCATACGGCACACATTGCATATCCCTTATTATATTATACCTATGTAACTAGGTATCTAGTACCTACATAATCTACCATTTTATTATTTGTTTTGCTTTGCTTAAAATATTACATACTTATCTGTGATAAAATGTACCACAATAATTTATTTGCATGAGATCTCAACTTTTATATTTATTTTTATTATTTACCAATATACGTTATTCTTGTAGTGTAGCCATTAAAGTGTCCCGAAATGATTGTTTTATTGCTCTTTTTTACTTAAACCCTGATTGAATACTTATATGTATTTTAGTTTAGCCAAATGTTTGTCAAATGTAATTATATCAGGATACAGAAAGTGTAAACTACTAAACATTTGACAAATAATGGAGTATAATTGTACATTGTAACCGATAACATAAGATATGAAGTTCTCCTGAAATAAAATGATAGTGAACAAATATACATACTCCATTTTCATTCCTCAAATTACAGCTTGCTATTAGAAGTACAATAACCTTAGTAATCTAATTAAATTGTATGTAAAATGTTTAAACAATGAAAGCTAATTTTAATTTTGTCGTCAATAGCAATTATGTACGCTAAAGAGAAATTGCTTACCCTTATTTACTTAGTATTTATATCCGTGTAGACAATAATAAGTTACACAGACATACATAGCCCAAATCCAGTTGTTTTAAGGAGACTTTACCATGAATCCCATTTAAATTATACTTCAGGAAATAAACATACCTTACATACCTAATTAAAGAATCCATGATAAATATTGAAGCTAACTAATAATGAGTACATAAATATATAACAAATACATTTTGAAAATAAAAAATCATCCATTTCATTCATAAATAATTGTTTTCGTCATATTCTGTACAGTTTGTTTACCCAGAATCTAAGAAAGCAGCTTCCTTCTTTGAACACTTAAGAGGTCATAAATTGTTATGTATATTTTGGTAGCTAGTGTGCCCTTATCGCCTGAATAACTACGTGCTCCATAAAGTTTTAGCATGTGTAGAGATAAGTAGGTATGCCGATCCTGCAATTATACATACGTTGATGTAGTATAACTTATATCTTTGATCGTAGCTAAAAATGAATCACAAATATACATTACATGGCCTTATTTATATTTTAACCTGGAAAATTTCAGCTAAATAGAAACCTAAGAGTCCTTTCAAGGATTTCAGACATTGTTGTATTCTTTTGGCGAAAAGGTGTTCTGGCGCCTTAGTGGCTTTCATTGTGGCAAGGCAGCAGGGAAAGCCAAGGATTGTGTTCTTGGTAAATAATGTAATGTAGACACTTATATGTAATTTATTTTATAGAGAGCATAGTAAAACGAATACAAATTAATCTTGTGTGGGTCATATTCATGGTTCTCCTTGTACATAATTGCAAGGTAGCTGTCAAGTCGTTGACTTTATATTAGTGGCTAATACTCACTGTATTTGAGGCAACAAGAACATGCAAACCCTCCATTTCCTCAGCCTTTTAAATGCAATGTATCGATTGGGGTTTGAGTTTGAGGACGGCGAAAACGGAAGTGGAGAATAGATGTGATACGAATTTACTTCTATTGTATTCTGTATTGTGTTTTTCTATAGCTTTATGCTTTTCCAACAAAAGAAACATACATCTCATAGCTAAAGAAATATTTACCAGTGGATAAGTAAGTATACTACTTTAGTTATAGTAATGGCAGTTATATTGCAGGTTAAGAAAAGCAAGGACCATTAACTTAACCATGTGAAATACTAAGGTATACTTTATTGGTTCGAATGCCTACATACAAATATCTGTGAAATATACACCCTTTCTTAAAATAAATATGTCTTATCTTTAGCTATATGCAATGGCACAAGCACAACCACCGAACTCACAACCAGGTAAGCCTATGACTACATAATATATGGCTATGACAAAGCACAGCGTTGATTTCTTTATGTCTAGTTAACCGTGCCAGACCTCGACACAGGGACCCAAAATGAGATACTTTAAAATGACCTTGTATAGTAGGCAGACATATTGTTTTAAGCGAATGTTTTACGATTAAATAAAAGTTCTGTACATTTATTCAAGAAAGCACGACTTCATTAAATCCCTCTCATAAAGTTTGCGTAAGGACAGTAGTGAATTCATAAAAATAGAAAATTAGTTATTATTCCAAAATCCAACGTCACCGTAAACCCTACAGTAGCTATTTGATAAAGTTAAAATAATCGCATTACCAACTTTTCTAATTGTGCAAAAAATCCAAAATTAGGGACAGGGGTGTAGTTTAGTCACGGAACTATGTGATGAGGTAACACAACATTAACTTTTGCACTTACTCAAGCATGTAGGACAGTACCAGGTCATAGAGAAAAGATTAACGACCTAATTTTCGTTTCTTTGCATGTAATATAGAATTCATTATACTAGGTTAAAAGAATACATAAAAGCAAACCATGACATCACATCGAAGTAAAAGTAAGCTTACTTACAACGTAAATAATCTAAATTGACAAGCAATACCATCTTACTAATATGGTTGCTTTTGCAAAATGATATGATTACATATAAATGATAAACATGATAAATCTCATAACGGAAGCATAAATTTCAGTTTTCCCCATTCTGTTAACATCTAAAAATTGAAGTAGGAAACTGATTAACCAATAAGATGGGATCCTATTCTATACTTTATCTAATCTTATGATTGTCTCCCTGTGTCATGCTTGAGTTTGAGAACTGCTTGGTCCTCATAAATCAGTTCTACAGTGCAGTGCTTCTGTGTCCCTGTGCCTGGTTATATCGTATGCCTACGGCATAATTCGTGTATAGATATTCTTTTGACTACATTTGCTCCACAATTTCATCTTTAACAAGCATTTCTCGCACAAGTTTCTGTTGTCTTTCACATCCATACCTATGTTGTCTCGGTAGTGTTGTGCAATTTTATCCGTCATTTTGGAATTTTTTAGTTTATTAGTTTATAGAATTTTCTCTAAAATGAATGGTACTAAACGGTTAAGATCCAATATATTTACCTACTATATTTATTGCTTTGTACTACCTATACTGTATGTTACTTTGTGTAGCAAAATTTAAATGTGTTTATGGACCAACCAAAAAATAATATCAAAATAAACATTTCGTGTTATCAAAATAGACTAATTACTGTATTTATCTTTTACTACGAAGCAATAAGAGCCAATTTTTTATTGTAGTACAAATATTATATTCTGCCAAAATATTTTTATGAAACTTGTAAAACAAATATATTTCTAATCTTGTATATATTGCTGTTGTACGATGGTATAAAAAATGTTTTTGGGTCAGGAGTCAGTATGGGTCATAAGATAACTACTGGTAACATGGAATAGCCTAATAGTGTTTGTGATTTTCTATTATCTACTCAGCTATAGTTATGCTTATGCCTACTTTTTAGGTAGTCTACTTAAATTGCCTAAGCTGAACTAATACTAATACTACTCCCTAATATGATAAAGAGAAAGGCAATTCAGTAACGGTGTGGTGTGAGAGTAGATTACCTATATGCTCGGCTTTCTCCATTCGTAGTCCAACAAACCTGGTCAGAAAACCCATAGAATTCTTATTGCCAAGCAATGCCCCTTTCCTTAAATATTGTTAAGCACAAAGTACCGTACCGTAATATTTATTATAAGAGCTTATTGGCTATTGGCTACTATTCTTCATCTAGCAAAACACTAACCAAGCTTCTCATGGTTTTTGCCTATTTATTGGAATGTGCACCCAATTGTGAAAGTAATAAGGCTAATATACTTACCTGCAATGATCATACACATACTTACTATACCTAAAGGTCTATTATATTTTACGATTATGCGCTACCTACACAGCCAACCAATAATTTCTATACGTTCAGAGTGTTCCAAATAAAAATGGACCATTTAATTTATAAAAAAATAATAATTTAATCTTATACAATAACGAGATAAGGCCCATGAGGAAGTATTTTTACTTTTTTTAACTTTCGTTTTGAATAATGTGGACTTACTTTCACAAAAAGAAAAAGAAAAAGTAAAGTAGGTCTCCTGCTCGTTATAGCATTGCATTATTATCAGTAAAACCCATGTTAGATTTTCTCCTTTGGAATGGCCACTTTAGAATTTTAGGTTAGTGTGGTACCTGCATAAAGCAATTTAATAGCATGCAATTTACACATAAGTAGTGGCTATGACTATGCTTACTTAGCATATTGTACTAAATAATACAGAATGCTGGCTCAGCAACTATAGTAATCACAGCACAGCAGAATTTTAACTATAGTGTTTTCACTGGCATTGTATTTTAGATTGTATTTAGGTTACTATACGTATTAGTAAATAGAAATTCTCTCTGTAATGCATATAAAGTGTATTGTATATGTTAAATAACGTTACGGTTTAGATTATAGCGATAATTTCAAGGTAGTCCTATGAATCAACATCAATTGAGCGAAAGAAAGGTTGAAGCAAAGAGGTGAGAAGAATGAGTAGGTCGCTCGCCGTCGCAAAAGAAACGCACAGATCGAATCAACCTCCAAGTAAAAGCAAAGTTTCACTCACAAGCAAGGGCCCCACTACATTATAATTCTGTCCTTCTGAATGAATAAAAGTGTTGTGATTTCTCGGAGGCTAACTTAGTCCTCATTTCACAGGGTTGGTGAAAGCAGCTATTTATCTCTATTGTATTTTAGTAATTATATAAAACCTTACTCAATTTACTATTTAAAAATACTACAAATAATATTATACAAAATATTCATCTCACTAAAGAATATCTACATAAAACTAGGTATTGTTCAGGAAATCTATAAATACAGATAATACAAAAGTTTAGTGCTCAAGTGAATAAAAAAGGAGCAAGCTACAAATATAGGATATCACATATAGTAGATACGGAGAAAATTAATGCAGAAGAAATAACGATAGCAGAGTAAATAAAAAAGCAAATAAAAGTATTAAAATGTTTATATGGAGAGTATAAGATAGTAAAGATAATAGAATTATGTACAAAGAAAACATACATTAAAGAGGAGTGTATGAATGATTACGATAAGTGAGTAAAGCGAGCCGAGTATTTCTTTCTCTTGTCCTCTTAATTAGTGAATAAGTGAAAAATAATTATCATTGTGTAAATTCTTGAGCACTAAAGAGCAGTTATAAAAGTAATAATACACAGATCCTAATTACATAGGTGGACTCTTCTAATCGTAAATTGTAGTAATTGTGAGTGAAAAATGTTGCACCATCATACACGTTACGATGACTTGGAGCATCTGAAGGCAGAGCTGGAACAAGAGAAGCGATACAGGTCTGATCCAGTGTATGTGCCTGCATTGTGGATTTCGTTTTACATTTCTTCTTCTATATTATTATTATTATTGTATTATTTGTATGTATTTATCTTTCTCTCTTTCTTGTTCTTCATTCTTCATAATAATATTCATTTCACCCTCACTGCATATTCTATTCTAGTTTTACACGTATTCTCACCCACTATCCACTATCAGCTTTTATCTCACATTAGTATATAAGTACACCTACCATTACAATACTATACTGCCTATGCTTAACCTGTGATTGTTGGTATGTAAGTAATAATATTTGTTATGCACTTAAACTGTACTATACTACATACTACATACATACATATAATAATATTAGAGAGAGACACACTCACAGAACTCAAGTTCAGTGCTTACACAATGTATAACATTATACATTGTGTATAGCTTACTTTAGTTAGACGAGATTCTCAATCTAGATAATTTACTGGGTATAACTATGGGATTTGATGACTGGAATGAGAATGGGAGGATAAGGGAGGAGTCTGAGACATCATCTCTTATTCTTCAAGCCAAGCAAGTATAGAATACTTCACTTAAGATATCCTACTCTTATTATTTTCCCATTCTTATACAACAGCCTTTTTATTACCCATTATTATACTCACTCTCTGCTGCATCTATCTATCTAGTGAGACTGGACTTATCCTTATTACCTGTGAGACTATATTCTTTACCTGGCCTGGTCTGCCATACATATACTAGTTGACTTAAGTTGTTCTTCTTGCTCTGCCTTATTATATATCTGTACACATAATAGGATGTATATGTAGATAGATAGGCCAAGCTGGGGCAGGTCTCCCCTATAGCCAAGCCAAACCACTTTTACATTACTTACATAATATTACATACACATTCAATGATAACTTAAACGTAAAGACTGCCTTTAACTTGTTCAGACTACACAAACAACAAAATCAACTTACAAAGTTACAAACTACCTACTACTTACATGATAGCAGGTATGTTGTTCAACACATGTACAAAGATACATATTATTAACTAACTAACTAACGATAAGTAGGCATAGCATACATTCTATGTTACATGTGTAATATTATAAGTCGAGTCTTCCCTTGCCTCGGATCACTCCAACTCTCTCCATATGTCCTCTTTACAAGATATCTCTGTAATACTATTTATTCTGGTAGAATTTTCCAGTCCATTTCAGTCCACCCTTACTGGATGGACTGGACTTGGACTACCTGCCTGGTTCTCAGTCTGTTATCGTCCACTACTTATATGATAATATTATTTTACTTAACGTTCGTCTACATTAATTTATAATGTGCAGGTAATCGAACTAAGTTTACATAACTAGTACCGTAGTTCCTTATTAAGCGCCGGGGACACCAACTTTCAAAAAGGAATCAATAATAATTGTTCATTATTCTTGGACCAATATTTTGGTAAACAAACATGTACATAGTTTGTACTATTTTTTTCCGAATCGCTACTTTTGCCTTTAAACATGCGGAAAATGCTGTTTTAAGGTTAGAAATTTACACAACATTATTCAGGTTACAACATTTCAACCTTTTCCGAATTGATATTTACTAAAATTTTAAAATGTATGTCCCTTACAATTGAGGGATGAATCCCAATTCCAAACTTAGTCGGTCCCCTTAGAGAAGTTGCTTTAAAATCCTTCATTTTTTACCCTTTTAAGAAACAAAAATTACTGAGAACAAAAATTTGCATACTTAGGTATGTGACTTTTTCTGATTACTACGGTAGGAATGGCAAGTAAGTAAAGTTGGAAATTACCTAATACGTTACGTGCATTCCTATGTTACATACCGACGACGTCCCGATGTTTTAAGGACGTTAGATCTATAGACTCCTTGCTTTATAGATAAATACTACACGGGTATCACTGCTGGCTGACGATGAGCAAAGTAAGTAACATCTCAAATGAAATGTTGCTACATACACGATCGAGTAACATTATATGTACATACATAGTTATGTAGACGATTAGATATACTTTTATATTGTTGAAGGACTTTGGGCACAGACCAGACCAGTTTACATTAAAAATATTAGGTAAAGTTAAGGCAAGGTACTGTGTAATTATGTATCATTGCATAGCATTGCATTGTATGTATTGCAGTATCTCCTGGTAAGTAGTAGTATTAGGTATTAGGTACTGAAACTGAATTGGAAGAAAACTTGGGAATAAGGAGTAAGTAATATTAGTTGGTAAATAGTTGGTATGTATGTAGTTGTTGTTGTGTAAGTACATATTATGCAGATAGCTACATAAATACATAATGTATGTCTACAAGGATACATACCTACCCACTTCACATATGCTACTCAGTTTCTGGCCAAATCTATGACTTCACTAATTGACATTTTCATACATGTACAACAAAATGTTTCTTTGTCTCTTTTGCCGACTTGTTTTACACGGCATTTCTTTCCCATTTCTAATGACATTGGGGCAAAGGTGCAGAGTGTAATGGTTGCTAATTTGTCCCTGGATACGAGATCTCTGAAAGGGCAACAAGATGCAATGGCAATGTCAGTAGTTCTTTCTTCTTGTATTGTTATACATACTTAAACAATCCATCCCTAACTTACGCCTTACACTTTTTATACAAATAAGATACAATGCCATTGTACATGTATATAACTTACTTAGCTAGGTCCTAACGTGGCTTGCTTTGGTTTAGTTTCCTTTTTTACATTTTCTATCATGAACATGAATGAATGATTTAAGATCCAATCTTAAACTTAAATATTCCCTACTCAGCAAACTCGCAGATAGCCAAATCACTCAAATATAAACTTTTTTTAGTGCTTTCGAACAAAAACTTAAGAAAAAATACTACTTAAATGTTTACAACAAACTCATGTCCTTATTGCCGTATCACACTTAGTTATTAATATAGAATACACATAATATCTAGATCTGAATGAAATGAATGTTAAGAAGGCAATCCTATTCTTCTGAAATTAATTGATATCTTTAACTTAGCAATTCTCATTATAAAACATGTAGCACATTGTAGCTCAATATTTTTCCTTTTATATACAGTATCTGTAGTTAGATCGATTTTAAGCTAATCAATACAATTATTACTTATTATTATTACCCACTGTAGTTCATACATAAAATACTTTTTAGTAAACGAGAGGAATGATACATAACCTGGCGGGGCTACTACTATTTAGTGAAAACGTCATATTAGGCAATAACTAAAATAAGACGATTCCTGTAAAGTGAATTGTTACATTGTCTGGCGAAATGAGTGTACACCATGAGTAGTTTCAACTTAGTTTGACAAACTATTTGACATAAGATGACAGAAAGATAGCAGGATTTTTCATCTGTAACATAAATAAAAATAAATCGTGTGTAGAAAGCATTTAGGGAGACTTTACAAACATTTTATGTGTATAAGAATACTATAAATTTTGAGAAGTGTAGAGGAATGTGCCAATAGAATGTCCATATATTAGGTATGTGTGAAATACCGAGGATTTTGTCTGAACTGCTTATAGAGAGAGGGTACTTTACTTGGTAGACAGGAGCTATAGATAGATAGGTAAATAAATGTGTGTATGCATAGGAAAAGAGAAACAGGTAGAGTCTGAGAAACAAAATAACAGGTTTTCATTTTATCTGATGATCAGAAACGAAACGGTGTTAAAGGATATTGATAATAACTTATTGTTAGTAAATCGCGAGTGGACTGGGTGTAGTAAGTGTAAGTAAAGTGTAAGTACGAGGACGAAGGAAGGAAGGGAAGAGCATTAAGCGGGTTGACAACCACAGAATACTGTATGGTGTGAAAACATGACATCCTTCAATTCTCTAGTCCTCATTACAAAAGCGATTTTATCGGCTGCCTTTAGGATTAAAAAAGGTTTATTAAAAAAATTCCATTCCACTTACTATGTATGTAGTAATAGTAATCTTTTCATGGAGAAGAATATTCTGTCAGTCAGTCACTGATGTCGCTTCAAGTGCTTTCTGTTGATATTCTAGTAAATATCTTGTTAGGTTCTTGTAATATTACTTGATAGTATTACCTGACTTGTCTTGGACTTCACTTCACTCGACTTCACTCGGCGACGTGACTCAAACTTAACTTAACTTGCTTGCTGACCACTTGATTCCTACAATCTTGACTTCTTCCTTACATTACTAACCAAAAGATACATAGCATACACACAAAATATTTTATCTATAAGCTTAACATATAATATACAATATCTACTTTACATATCTCTACGCATACATTATACATATACCCAGCAGAAAGTCAGACAAGTGTCGACTTTTTGTCTTTAAGAACACACTTTTCATTTTACACTTTCCTTTACATTTTTCTTTATCAAATATAGCCAATGCTATTATTACCTTAATTCAGACCAACCTTACAGATTTTGTACGTAAATCAAGTCTCAACTTATTGTGGCACGCAATTGTTATTTGGTTGGTTTCTCTACATAATCGGTAGCTAAAAATCTAGCTTTGTTCAATCATGTACAGACGATAGATACGCATAATCCAAAATGGAATAAAAGGCTCAATATGACACATTTTTTAATCATTTCTGTAACATACTATATCTAAAATATTTATCCTGTCGACAAACCTTTCTCCATCTTAATTTTCTAAATGCCCTATAAACTTTTCGGCCTGGCAAAGATATATTTCAGTTGCATGTTATAGCAATGAAACAATGAAAACGATGTGGAATAAATGCAAAGTTACTATCAATATAAGATGTTGATGAAAATTATCTTATGAATCGTAAAACTATTCCATAGTAAGTAAATAAGTAATAGTTTTATTCACGTTGTACGTATAGGTACCTAGTATATACATACCTACATACTATGTAAGTATGTAGGCCTAGTAATGTAGTATGTATGTAGTAAGTAGTAGTAGTATGAACACCTTCTGCTTGTTTTTAATATCACATAATGTATGTAATTATTGGTAGAAACTTGATTTGATTGGACGGGCATAAATAATTATAATTTGATGGTCGATCAATTTATTGTATGCCATGTTCTTGTAGCCCGTTATTGAATTTTTAGTCTGCATGTATTGTTTGTTGTTGTCGGAGGCTTGCATGCATGGATGGAAGTAAAGTAATAAGTGGCTTTTATAGAGTAGAGGATGTTGTAGAGCCTATAAGTATGATAAATGCATAATAATTTGTTAGCAGTGAAAACCTGATTGGTTGATGGGATAAATCTTTTATAGAGAAACAATCGAATGGTCAAATCAGGAGCTAGAGCGTTCCATCTCAGAATTGGAAACGTATCTACGAGAGCTGGAGGAAAATAGTCACGGAGGTAATAAATGTATGCAATGCGTGAATCTATTCAAATATTTTGTCTACTTATTTCAATATAATCTTTTTTATATCGAAATTATCTGTTATGGGGTAATTATATGTGAACATTCTTTGGAATATAATTGTTTCGGTAAGTATTCTGTACTTGGTTGGGTAAAGATACAATATAACATAGTACGTGTACATACATGTACTTAATACTCAAACTCTTTATCCTTCTTTGCTGATGTCGATGTCATGAATATGAATCCTTTCTTAAATTGGTGAGTGAGTGAGATGAGATGCTGAACTGAAGAATAGGCACGCACGGAGGAAATGCACAAGAAGAAGGGAGAAGAAAAGATCTAAACTCTTAACTAAACAATAAGTCAATTCAATGGTGTGATGTGTTGTGGTAGTTAGTATTATGTAATATTACCTACTATCTATTTCGCTAGTTATGTACTTCTTTAAGATTGTTTTCCCCTATGATGGTCCATATTACATAATATGTTGCATAGTCTGCTCCGTGTGTGAATGAAATTGTTTCATCTCTATTTTTTGCTTTGCAAACTTTGAGTAGCGGATGACAATGAGTGGAAAGTGCGGTTCGAGTCTCAAGGAGCGCTCAACAAGCAGCTTCAAGAGCAGAAAGACTGGTTGGAAACGGAATTAGCCGATGCCAGACGAAAACTTACCACAGGTCACTATTAAATCAAATGTTAAAATACTTACTTCAGCCTGGCCTGACAAAGCATGCAATAAGTTTCTATCTATCTTATCTGTGTACATATATTGGCAGTATTGATCTTTGAGCCATTATTTCGTTGCAATCTTCTGAAAGCTTAATGGGCTCGATCTTGATTTAATACAATGTCTCAAACCCTGCCGTAATTAACCATTTTTATGCACTCGATTCTGTCTGAATATAAAATACATACTAGAACCTTTGCGTTCAAAAACTTTGTACCATTGTACCACTGTTGGCAATAGTTGGGAACTTTGTAGTCTTATACAGGTATAATGCAATAGTCGTTGCAGTTGAGCTTTATGTTCAAATAATATAAATATACTGCATGCAAATTTATATTTACTAGGTATACAATATCTATGTTGCAGGCATTAAGCAAAATCCGGCATTAACGTTAATGCCTAGGCAATAAGCAAAATTTTCCCCAAATTGCAG